>NMRB01001308.1:84131-100047 GCA_002633025.1 Notospermus geniculatus
CCTCATTAGGGTTAGGAAGGTTAAGGTTAGGGTTCTAACCCTCAAGTATGGTTAGGGTTAAACCCGTGGTGGATCAAGGGTCTAACCAAGGGCCGTATGCATAAAGGTGAAATAAGCTTATTCCAGGTATAACATAACGTTATAACATTAAGTTACAGCTGGAATAAGCCAATTCCACCTTTATGCATACGGCCCCAAGGGTCTAACCCTAACCCTAACCCAGAATGGGTTAGAACCCTAACCCTAATTCAGGATTAGGGTTAAGGTAGTGTTTCTCACATCAGGTCCCTGTAATAGAGGTTCCACTGTATATTATGCAGTTAAAACTTAAATGAAATGGCTGACTTTGTAGTTGTTTGGTGTGACCTGAATAGAGGGGTTGTCTCCTTTTTTGTGTGTTTCACCTGAGGGAAGGATTCATAATAGTGCCTTACCTGTTCCCTGAGAGCTTCCACGTCTTGTTTGCATTCATCTTCATCAAAGTTATTCTTGATGTATTCCTCAACATTTTCCTTGATGTATGGGAACAGGGTCTCCTGGAATAGAATTAGAATGAGAATAAATAATATATCATATTGATACAAAGTAGCCTAGTCTTCACAAAGACTCTGCAACTGATGCTATTACAAGCAAACAAACAACGCAAAGACGCCAACTCAGCACCACTACACAGCGACACCACTGTAACTCTCCAGTACACCCAACGTTCATGTACATGCGTACATAGTGGACAATACATTGTATCTCAATAACAATATCTCAAATCTCATCCTCGCAATTACTTGCCTTCACAAAGCTTATTGGCGTTGTTGTTCCTTCTATGTCCAAGACCAACGCCTTCACACCATCAAGGTAATCCACAGCTTCGTCAATGGTTCTCTTTTTAGCCTCCATTTCAAGCAGAATCGTCAAATTTTGATGAAAATCGACCGCTTTCAAAGAGACGCCGGCTACTCGCGATTAGCAATTTTCAGTTCGTCAGCTTCCCGAAAGGTGGCAGCACGAGTAGATTCCAGGAAATTTGTCGTCAGCTTATTGGATGCAGCTATTCGGCCTCACGCCCCTTGGCAAGTCCACTTCATCATTCATTCAAAATGGGTTGGCTGATGCAGCTCATCATTTGGGGCGAATAAATTGACAGTAATACGTAAAACTAAATATTAGAAAGCTGTTCGTGCCACTGTCAAATAAATTCAGAGCGATATTGTGTGGTAAAACGCCGTTCGAAATTTAACACCCGGTGCTTACGTGGCGGGGGATGTGAGCTATTCCTAGAACAGCAATTGAGACGATTGACCAATTGGAGAGCCTGTTACATCAGGCGAAGGGAAGTAGTAGACTCCTCCATTGTTTTTGGAGTGATGTAGTTCGCAAAAATTGTCTACATTTTGCTCACGATTTCCCGATTGACAGCCGCTTTAAGTTGCAGTTGGCTGTGCCAAGATACTTTGTAGGTATTCACAAATTCATAAATTTAACTTTTTCCTGAAAACTGAGACGAAGCCCTTCATGGTCGGCCTTCGCCGTCGTTCTGTCGTCGGTCAGCACGGCGGCCCGGCCGGAGATCTCCTGTCCTGTGCATTAGGCCTATGCACAGCAATGTCAGTCAGTGCAGTGTGCATGCGAGCATGTACTTGTGGTGTACTTCCAAGACGGCATAGTGATGATGTCATCAGATTTTGCCACGACGATGGCTTCTTACAATTGACCACCTTGCAATACTGAATTGGGATCCTCTTGCATAGATTTGACATAGGAATAGGATAAATGAATTACTTATCATCCTTGCTGAATTCAATTCATGAATAGGGGCCTACCTATTTAACTGTTCAATCAATAATTTTAAATTTATTTGTTATTTTGAAGTGAAAAAGGGAAACTTAAACTATCTTCTTTACAAGAGGTCTTCACTGGACCATGATTCCATAGCTAGCCTACGCAGTTCAGTAATGAAACAGTAGTCTAGGCCTACATATCGTATTGCGTGGGCTTTATTTTATATTTAGCCCTATATAGCCTTTAATAAAGCGAACTATAGATGTGTACCGAAAATTGCGGGCGACGTGACGTGACGCCAACACATGCTGATGCATTGCGCCGTCACTGACGCCATGTAAACATGGTCCGCAATTTATGGTACATAACTATAGGCCTACCGTACTGTTCACAGACCACACAGAGATGGTTGGAATTTGAATCAAAACCATTTTACGTTTATTGCAGGACCGCATGTCCCTGGAGTAAGATATTTGAATACCGGAAGAAAGACTGACCATGGAATCCCAGATTATGATGATAGGGGCAGCCATCTTTGTTGGCTCGGCCATCTTGGTGTATATCATATCCATATTTGGAATACGCGAGAAAACATATGATGAAGTCATAGAGGAACAGCGACGAGAAAGATTGGAGTCGGCGAAGACGAAGGCTCGAACGGATAAGCGAGAGAAGTATAAGAAGAAGTATAAAAGATCTGGAAAGGATAAGGAGGACAGAGAAGAGAGCGCCGAGAAACGAGACGACACGCCTGTCCGAGAGGAGCCTGTGGAGGTGACTAAGATGGTGGAGTTGGAGATAGAGCCAGAGATCATTGAACCATCAGGTACCCCGAAGATGAAGCCTAAGAAGCCCAAGAAACAGAAGCCTATCTTGGTGAATAAGGAGGAGAAGTCATACACGAATGTCAACCAGGAGGTCCCCGAGATGTTCCACCCGAAACAGCTCCCGAAGGATGAGGTCGAGTTGAAACATGCTCACAGTGATGAAGGAAAGAAAGATCCCAGAGTCAATAAGATGAAGAAGAAGCATGAGGCTGCCGTTGAGAGGTTGGAAGAGGTCCATCAGGTCAACGTTGAATCTGAGATCATGGTCAGTCAGGCTCCCGTGTTGGAAGCACCGGCACCTCCCATGCTGGGAGTGGAGAAAGTAAAAAAGGCCAAGAAACGACATGAAGGTAAGAAACGATTTTGTTGTATTGTGAGATGTCGGGGATTGGTTTTACCAGTTTTGTGCCCTATTGTACTGAGGTCACGAAGAGGCTCAGCTGATCCCTTTTAACTTACATTGAACTGTATTTCCCATTATCAAGATTACTATAATACCGGTACTACATTATCATTCATGTTACAGAATATGTATGTTACCTTATGATTGACAGTTTTAAAAGAGGCATAATGTTCCCATCCCTGAATTAATTTATGCATTATGCATTACAAGTTGGCCTATCAGCTGCCTACGTGTGATTGTCTTCACCGTTCATTCACAGATGTTACACATGACCCACCTGCTGGCTTCATATGGCATTGTGTGGCTTAGAGAAATTCCGTGTTCATATGAGAAAGATCGGCATGTGCTCTGAATCAATAACGTGCATGTAGTAGTCACTCGGTCAGTCATCATGATGGTCGGTGTATAGATGCGGCCTGCCATTCCAATGACTTCCCGCCACCCACATACTCAACGTCTTCTCATACTGGCAGATTATGTGGTGTTAACTACCTCTGACGAGTCGCCGCTGGTACATGAGGGTACAAAATGATACAAATCAGCTACATTTTTACCATAGACACCAAACCCGAGGTCTGTGTTTAGCTTGATCCATGACAATCAAGCGTTGAAATCATGTCTGTGTCAGTCAGTCCCATCTCTTGATCATTTTCTTTTAATGTCAATGATGTTTTCAATAAGTTCATTTTTCTGAAACTCCACACTGGTAAATACGCAATCAAATTTGCAAAGCTTGTCAGCTGGTAAGTGGTCAATCTATGGCCTTTGTACACACGTGATTGTGTTCACTCTTGAAAATATCTAGGTCTCTAGCATGACGAATGTAGGTGTTTCTTCCTGCTTGGTTATTTTAAAACCCACCCATGCATACATTGATCAAGAGAATGGTGTCATTTCAAAAGGACTTAACACAGGATATTCAACTCAGCCAGACACATGTGAAGTTCATCTTGGGATTTTGTGTTTAAATTCTTATCAGAGCATGAAAAATTGATAAAAAACCCCACTCAAAACATGCATTGACGTAGTTGCCTCGTGACTGATCTGTTTGTCTCATCCAACCTGCCATTCTCATTTTGGAAAATTTGTTGGGGCTGCCATAGACCAAGGAAGAAGGGTGATGTCAGCGGGCATTGGTACATGTACATCCCCTAGAGAGCCTGTATTTTGAAACATCAGGTTCCTGAAGTGGGGAATGAGAATTGTAGTACAGGTGTCAATCATGTCAATCATGCGAAGTCTCAAAAATGGCAGTGAAAAGTCAACAAAATGTCACTCTCTCAGTCAGACATTCTGAAGACTTGAAATAATCGAAACTTCTGGTATTCATCGGTATTATTCAGGTGCTGAGATCAGCATGGACATGACATTCTCTGTGCCTTGTCATCTGAGCAACAGCCCTGGGCCTTCATGTACACCAAAATGTTCTGTAAACTGTTGGTGCTTCAGCTTTTCCAAAAATAATATTGGATATCAGCTGATACCATGAATCAATACTGACGTGATTGAACGGCACAGTATGTGAACTGTGATCTGTCTCGCCACTGTTTCGTACGATGGTGCAATAACAGTGCGTCTGAACATTCATTGTTGGTAGTTATAATTTGGTCATTATCTCTCCTACTGATTAGCCCTACTACTTATCCAATATCTATCTGTCCAACGTGGGTACATGTACATATTATGTACACTAAATACACATCCTTGTGTCAACTTAGGTATGCTTATGTACAGATGAATAAATGCTGGCAACTCTTATTTAGAAATACATAACCTTGGCTTTATAGACTTGCCTAATGTGCCTATGTGATGGTATGACATGGCATTGAAGTGTTGATTAATGCTGTTACGAGAACAATACCATCAGTCATTCATATTCAGATAGTGGGCTTTGTGGGGTAGGCTACATGCCCACATAATACAGACTTGTCAAAATCTGTGAGGGTAGCCTACATATATATGTACATATTAGGGAACACATCTTAAACAAAGTGCCACCTTACTTCGTGTTTTGATACACATTGTATCCATGCTGATCACAGGATCATGTTGTTCATCGCTATGATTGGAATGTTAAATCAATTCGTCCTCTACTTGAATTGCTCTACAGCCGTATGTGCCATGACGGGGGTGAAACACGTGCAGTCAGCATGACCACATGTTGCCGGTATGTACGTCATCCCGTCTAAACTCATATTCATTGAGGCTGAAAGTGGTTCACCAACAATGGTATCATCTGTCGCAATCACATGCTCTGTGACCATGATGGATATTACCGGTGATCGTTATATTGAATTAAAATCATGATAAATGGTGCATACTCCATCTAGGATGATGCTATTTGTAGTATGTAAAAAGCAAATTGGAAAGGTCTTACTACTGTAACCAATTTCCATGAAAAATCTGTGGTGAGGTGTGATACATACTATTGTAGTGACCAGACCATTCTCTTATGTGGTACCCCCTCTTCCGCCCCATCAACCATGTCACCATCTGATGTAAAATATGATAGCGATGTCCATGTACCTTTCATTTTCATACAACACCCCGTCAAGGCAAAAGATCACCATTCCAAAGAAAGCCTGTTAACGAAAAGTGACCGAGTAACATATTACATTACAGAACCCCTTGTGAACGGCAGTGGTGATGCTCCAAGTCCGAGCCATGATTTGGCCAGGACATTGAAGAGCACTCACATGGCTGATGATGAGATACAGGCCCTGATTGACATCCTCCTCCACAAACAGTCTGGGAAGATGGAATGGAACAGGGTAAGTAAAGCTTAGATACGGGGTGAGGAGTGTGAGTGGCCTAGTGATTTACTACACTTCATCTTGATGGTCAGGACAAGCTGAAACCCCACCTGGAGGGGAAGTGTTGAATTGTCTATGTACCGGTACCTCAACATCTTCTTGTTTCCAGAAGGCTGGCAAGTCAGATCCAATCACTGTACTGAAGAAACAGCTTGAGGACAAGGAAAAATCCCTGCAGGAAGGTGAGCTTAACATAAACTTCATTGTTTCTCTCATGAAATGAAGAAAAATGACCATATTTCAGTCATATCAGATAGGACTTTGTGTCCTTACGAAAGTACCTTCAAACAAGATGGATCACCCGATGGTCTATGTTTACTGTTGGATATTGCGCGTTCATCACTGTAAAGGCCTACGTGGTGTACAAGTTCGCAACTTGCATTGCCCAGTCCAAGGTTACCTCAGGGTACAAGGTGCCCAGTAAATCAGATCCAGTTGAGTTGATAATTATCACCTGTCTATCATTAATGGATCAAATCACCAATTACACAGGTGATTAGGCTCAAGTCAAACTGAAATGAAACTCAAGAATTAAACTGCTTCCTATGTATAGCATACACATTTTGGTTTACTTTGGTAATGATTTATGATATAAACTTCCTTCACATACTTCCAATCTAGTACCAGCGTCTCTGACTCTACTTGTCTGGTTGTCAGATATCTTAGGTATCAGATATGTAGCTTGTACTCATCCTCCCACAGCAGGGCTTTGGTCTCGCTCCTCTTCATACATTTGAACTTAGTGGATGAAGAGGAGCGAGATGGAACCTCTGCTGTGGGAGGATGCTTGTACTTGCCAATCTTCCTTTAACGTCTGAAGAGAAGTGAGTTCTGATGTAAGGAGTATAGCCTGCTATGAAAACATCCTGGCTAACAAATCTGTCCGTTTTCAGAACAACAACTTGCCATGGCTCATCAGAATCGTATCAAAGAACTTCAGAAGGAGCTTGATCAAGAGAAAGGTCGTTACTTAGTCGTGAACAAGACATCAATGGAGAAACTTGAAGCAAAGGAACAGGAATGTCTTGCTCTACAGAGACGGATGCATCAGGCTCATGAGCAGCATATTGCCGAGATGTCGAAGGCGAAGATGCAAGTGGGAGATGGCCAGGCGGCCATGATGGTTCAGAGGTTACAGGAGGTGAGATGAGGATTCTTGGCAGGCTGATGTGATCTAGATTTGTTAGTTAGAAGCTGGTGTGATTTGTTATATTTGGGGTGAAGCCCTTCAAATCACAACCAGGGCCAAGGATCTAATTTTGAAGTGTCTGAGTATAAGTGTCTTGCTGACCATTTAGGACAGAAGAGGTTGATTGGTGTGGCTGCAGTGCAGGAGTTAGCTATTCCCTTGTGGTAGAGTCGGCGGACGTTACGTTGCCTACATAATTGGATCATAGCCGAGATGTCGAAGGCTAAGATGCAAGTGGGAGATGGCCAGGCGGCCATGATGGTTCAGAGGTTACAGGAGGTGAGATGAGGATTCTTGGTGGACTGATGTGATCTGGATTTTGTCAGGAACTTGTGTGATTTGTGTCTAGTTATGATGATATCCTCCATGTTACAACCAGGACCATAGACGTAATTCAGAAGTGACTGTGAAAAGTGCCTTGGTGACCGCTTAGGACAAAGAGGTTGATTGGTATAGTAGCTTTAGCTATTCCCTGATTCTCTGGATGTAAGGTTTCTGATTGTTTCTGTTTCAGGAGAACAAGCAATTGAAGGAAGCTGCAGAGAAGGCAAAGTGAGTAATGTTTGTCTGTAAAGACTGCTCCACGTGAGAGATTTCTTGTGCGAGTTGGCTCTCCATGGACAACTCACCATTGTTGGTTTCCTTGGGACTTAGGCTGAGACCAGTGACACAAACGACTGCCTGAAGGTTTCTGTGGTTGAGTTGCCCATAGAGAGCCAACTCATGCAAGAAAACTCTTATGTGGGGGTGTGCCTTCAGCCCTTCAGGCCCATAGTTCTAAAGGAGAATACGTGTTGTAATGGGTAATATGAATAATGGTGTCGTCTTCAACACTTCGCTTTCCATGAAATGAATCGTGGAGGATGAAGAAAGTTAAGATCTGTCAAACCCTCTCCTTTCATATCTTACCAAACGTCTTTCAGGATGACAAGCATGGCTGCCCCAGACACGTCAGGACTTCAACAACAACTTAAGATTGTACAGGGCGAACTCAACAACAATGTCATTAAATTGTCTGCAATGGAAAATGCCAAGAGGACCCTTGAACAGAAAGTAGGACGGTATGAGGACCAGCTCAGAAAACAAGAATCCACTAAGGTAAAGTGTGCTCTTGAGCTCAATGGGGACCCTAGCCCACTGCCTCAATAGGTGTCACTAGTGGTTAAAATTTCCTGGTAAAATTTGCCTACAAAAGGCATCCTGTACAGGACCTGGTTTGCTGCCCTATGTCATAGCTGTTATCTCGATTGGCTTACACCTTTGGCACAACCTGTTTGGAAGCTCTAGAGAGAATATTTTTGGTGGTCAGATTGCTGACTATTTGGAAGAAAATTGTTCTTATTTGTCAGGAATGTTGCGTAACTATGCTTGAAAATGCTGTGTTAATGACACTTGTGATTCTGCCCCTGGACAGTATTCAGATTCTTCATGTTAACCCTTTGTCTTGGCAGAAGGAAACTGAAGCATCCTACGCGAGAAAAGTTCAGGAAGTTCAAGAAGAACTCCGCAAAGCCCAGAGTCGGGGTAGCAATGCCGAGAAGGAGTTAGAACGCTCGGCCCACGCCAAGTCGTTGGCAGAAACAGAGTTGGCCAACATGAAGAATCGTCTTCAACAATTAGAGGCATCACATTCTAGTCAGAGTTCAGCGGTGGGTGGTTTAGAGGCTAAGCTTAAGGTTGGTGTTGGTTCTACCCCTCTCTCTCTCGATATTGTCTTGAGGTTGAGTAGACCTGGCATGTGGAGTTGTATCAACCCAGAGTATCTTCTCCTCACCCGTTGTTTTATTTCTCCTTCGCCATGGGTAGACGTGCTGGAAGGCGATGTGGGACACCCTCCGGATATCTTTGTAGTTGCTGCTTGGGGTGATGTTGAACTGTGCAGCCATATCTAATGGTAATGGCTGTAAATTTGGAATGTGGTTGTGGATGGTGTAGTTTTCTTGTGGTGGTACACTTTGATTTGACAGGCCTTGCCGTTTGACGGGCGCGATTTTGCATGCACCTCGCAAACAATAGAAATTCAATTGTTTGCGAGGTGCATGCAAAATCGCGCCCGTCAAATGGCAAGGCCTGATTTGATATCCTAAGGGAACCTGGGGAAATGGAGCGAAGCTTTCACTTTTTATCCCGTAGTAGATTTTAGGAGGAACTGCCTGTGATGATTTCATGGTATACCTGATGATTTTGGAGACATTCTGGTCAATAAAATGCCCAAAATCTCCTCTATTGTCCTTTCTCAGGATGCGCAGGGGAGCAAATCCGACCTTGAAAAGCGAGTTCAACAGCTCGAGTCACAAATAGCTGAAAGAGATAAATTATTACAAAGTAAAGAGTCAGAAATGAAGGTAAGCTTATAGTTGGTTGAGTTCTTGTGGTGAACTCTGACAAAACCTACTGAAAACTGAGTTGCAGTCAAAACTAAGGACCCTTTTGGAAGGTTCTCGACACGAGAGCAAGTTGAAGTCGGTTGAGACGGCAAAATTTGTAGGTTTTGAGTTGATTTGAATCATGGTTGTATATCACTATATCTTGGTGTTGGGTATTGCCTATTAGGCCTGGTAGATAGTCTCCTTCCCCATTTTGCTGTTTGGTCAGGTATTTTCCTCTGAGCATCTGGAGGGGGTAGAAATTCCTGCCAAACAAAACTTGAATTACTGTTTAAGACCATGCCTGCGATTGATGAAATTTAGGGGTCAAAATCTCGAAATTCTCTGTTATTTACTAGGATGCACAGGGGTGTAGGTCTGACCTTGAGAAGCGAGTCCAACACCTCGAGTCACAAGTAACGGAAAAAGATGTTTTATTACAAAGTAAAGATTCAGAAATGCAGGTAAAGTTGGATGGCAGAGAAGTTGTGGTAACTTATTGTTAAGTTGTTCATTGATCAGTTCTACCACATACCCTCATGTTACTGGTGGTGGTGCTTGTCTGTTGGTGAAGAGCCTCCCTTACGATTACAAAGCTTTGGAGGTGATAGTAGATCTTGGAAAATGAAAGTTCAGCTCCTGGTTAGAACGAGACCTCTTAAAACCTAGTCTAGATTCATGCTGATATGAGATATGAGATATTTAGCCTGATAGCCTAGTGGTTATCACGTCCGCTTAGCAAGCGGCACGTCCCGGGTTCGAATCCAGCCCGGGCCATTTGGGATTTCATTCCCGGCTCTTCACATCCGTCGCATGGGACAGTAAGCCGTGGTGCCTTGTACCTTGTGTCTTTGCAAGGGCAAGTAAAAGACCCCATCCAAGTGAGGAACATGAGTAACTTGAGATGGCCTCCTCCGTACTTACCAGGGCCAATAATGCTATAGCGTCGGCCCTGACGGAAAAATGAAATGCAAATACAAATGAGATATGATGTCCTCATGATGAATAACAGGTCACTTCAATCATAAAACCAAGCTATTATTATGGGCATTGTGGATTTCATTTTCTGTGTAAGTAGGTCTCCACACATTTCAGCTCAATCTGATCAAGTGAGTGGTGGCCTTAGATGCAGTAGTATGGCAAAAGTTAAGTTCCTTCTGAAAACCCCAAACCTTGAATACTTCGCCTACCATGTTCATTGTCGTCTCGTTTACAGGGGATTTTAGATGAGAACACAGAACTCCGGTCCTGTCGTCAGAGGCAATCTGGTGAAGGGCAGGAATCGCCCGCTGGTGCCCCTAATGGAGACCTTCACCCAGAGGAAGAAACGGGGTCAAAAATAGCCATTGCAGAACATGAAAAAATGTAAGTTATCAGTGGACCCCATTGCAGAATGGTGGATCGTGCTTTGTAGAAAGTGAAGAGTGGGAGGCGTACTTTCTCTCTTCTTTGTGGGTTGTATTAAACCTAACAGGAATTTTCTCTCTCTTTTCAGTTTAAGTCAATTGCAGACTGATCTGCAAACAAAAGATTCCACAATTAGCTCATTACAAGAAGATTTAGAGACCCAAAAGAAAAAAAATAACGTGAGTAATCGTCATACTGTACCATACTTGATCTGTCTTTTTTCTCATTTTGCAAGTTGTTTAGATTTCCCACTACTTTGAAGGGTTCTTGACAGGGCAATGACCCCTTGGCTTCTACTAAATAAAAGTTCCCTCATGATTCCCAGCAAGACACTTCACTTTCTTAAGTGATCCGAGATCACATCTGATCATACTACCTGCTCGTGGCATGCTCTATGAACTCTATTGCCTTCCTCAGCAATAATGCAGAACTTGTTGCCTTGGTCAGGAAAATTTGGACATGTGAAACATTAGTCCAAATGACTTGCAGAGCCATTCCCCGGCCTGTGGGAATGGCAATGCATGTACTGAAGAACTTCTCTTGTTTTCGGCCCTGATGCCGTGATTGAGAGTGTCCTGATCACAGAGGTTTGGCCAATTTGGGCCTGAACTTGGATGTCCTGCATCATGAGGTGTCCTCTCAGCAGAGGTGCCCTCTCGGGGAGGTTCAATCTCCTGTACCCGCCCTGTTAAGAACCTTTAGTTTGGTCCATTTGTGAGCATGGTTCATGGTTTGCTTTTGTTCACTTCCCATCTCCACTGAACACGACGATGCTGCCAGCATCCGTCTTTCTGCATTGTGATGTCCTTGTTGTCGGTGTACATTCTAATTTTCATTCACCCTGTTTGCCTGTGCATTGAACGCTTCAGTATGATTAGTTTTTTGTGGGGAAAACAGTGGACAAATGCAATCTGTGATGAAGACTGTTGAGGTCTTTGGTGAATCTGTGAACTTCACTGTCAATGCAATAGTGGAGACTGAATTCAAGTTGCAGAAGTAGAGTTCTGAAGGTTTAAATTCACAATCATTGCATCATTTTCAGCCGCATATTGGTTGGAAGTCATCGACAGCTCTGCGACTTTCACAGAGCACGTAACATTTTTGCATCGGCAAATAGTTTTCGCTTTATTGTTACATAAAATTGCACGAAATGCAGGCAGAGTGTTTATTGTTTATCGTAGGCCTTACGGGAGAGAAACTGGAAAGCGATGGATGCCTTATCGCAGACAGAAAAAATGGCAGCTGGAATGCCAGAGATGCGCAAGCAGTTGGGTGAAAAAGATTCAGAAATAACACGTCTGAGGCAAGAACTGGAGGCACAACAGTCGAAGTCTAGTGTAAGAATGGTTGCCTCATTAGCTTGATTACCATGCTTGTTACCTGGGGCATTATGGGAAGGGATCATTGCCATGGTTACCATTTCACCAGGCTTTTGTGTACGCTGTGTTGTCCATGTTCATTTCTTACTAAGGTTTTTGTTCGATTACTTTTCTTTGGATGTACGTGTAAGCTTATCTTCCAACTTTTCCTAATCTTTCATCACAACGTTGACTCAGAAATTCAAATTAATTGAGGTACCTCCGAGGGAGATTATGACCCGATTTGGTCAGATTTGGGGATTTAGGAAGCTTTGGAGCGGAAGAGGCCTAGTTGCTTAGTCATTCGCCATGGCAAACTTTCTGTTCATTACAGCAGCATATGTCTTAAATAGAGAATGTTGTCTCATTGTGCGTCGTGCTAATGCTGTTACAAACAAGGCCTAACTTTTGCTTTATGCTGTGTGTAATGAGAGGCCAGTAATGCAAGTCGTGACTCCCACTTGCTGATAGTGCTACAACCAGTTTTAGCTGGCCATGGAGACCACCAGAACACAATGGGGTTATCCACGGTGAAGCAGACCACACGAGAATATGCGTGGCTTTGAACTTATAGTACACAGATGCCACCTATTATTCATGACAATTCAAGGTGTGATTGGCAGTGCTTGGTGAACCACATCTCGAGAACAGTGAGCCTCTATAGGTGTCACCTCTGCTCTATAAGTCATCATGTGACCTAATGGAGAACCCCAGTGGTCTGACTGCAATAATTCCTGGCTTTCTACTACCAGTCACCATTGTGTATATTTGTGACTATTTGGAATCTACCCAGCCGACCAATCACTCCTTCCTCTATAACAAGGTCATCATCTTTGACCCCTTGGTGTCAGACCCCTATTTGTCGAAGCACAATTTCTTTTCTGGAATGCACAGAGTGACTTCCTTAAGCGGGTGATCCACTGTCACGATTTTGGCTTGAGACGCGGTTGCGTTCCGTTGCGGTTACCTTATAAGGACTTCCGATTGCCATATAAGGCGATCGCAAGGGACCGCAACCCCGTCTCAAGCCAAGATCGCGACAGTGGATTCGCCGCTTTACAGAACTGTGGTTGGCATGTTGTGCACATTTGACTGTCAGTCCATGTATTTTGTGTGGTCAGTACTTTCATTTCTAACACCTTTTGTTCATTTCCTAACCACAGTGTTCTCTTTTCTACATGCATGATGATAAAGGGGTGCTTTGGGTTTGAGACCTTTGTATGTGGACAAGGATGAGCGATTTTTGCGTTATTGTGGGCTTCCGCTAGAGTACATGTATTCATATCTGGGGCAATTTTGACTTTAGCTCGGGAGTCCCCTTTCATTATTTCCAAATAACAGTACTGGTAATCAGAATAGAGGGTCCTTTGTGAACTGGTGGAGTGTTTCAATTTGACCCTGTGTCATGGGTCCCCAAAGGCCCTGCCTCACACACGACAGGGCACCGGAATAATTCTTGTCCCTCTGTTCCACCAGACTCATTTGAAATGTCGTTTGTAGTTTCTGATATTGCCATTTACTTTTACCCCAAGATGAGTGTGACTGAAGGATACACAGAGAATTGTGGTTTCAAGAGTCTCTGTTCCCAATTCAGCTTCCTTGTTTTCATCGGAACTGCTTGCTAACATATCCATTCTTCATGATATTTCCAGGAACTTTCACAACAATTCCAACAGGTCTCAGCCGAACATGAAAGAGTGAAAAACCAACAGGACTCTTTAGATAAGCTACAAGAGGAGTTGTTATCTGCTAAATCTGCCGTAGAAAACCTGCAAGGAGAATATTCTGAGAAATCTAAACGATATGATGTAAGGGTCGGCATGCTGTAGGCTGAACAGACACAAATATACTTGAGCCCAATCCCAGGTTGACCACATTACATAATACATGTAATCAGATTTGATTTGGTTTTGTGGGCACGTTCATCCTTCTGTTAAGCCTTCCTACACAAAGCTTTGTACTGTGTGAAGTGACTACTTTAAGAAATTGACCAATTCCAACCGAATGGACAGCCTGTCCAACCGAATGGACAGCCTGCATTGGCTTGCCTAAAGCCAGTGACAGACTGGAGTGGCACTTACGCACCAGTCTGTCTCCGCCTTGACAGTCAGAGTGGCTGAGTTCTAACATCTAGGTTTCGAAATCTTATCAGATGCTTTCCAAAATTGACAAAGAGTATATCTGACTGTGACTGTTTCCTCCGTTACTGGTTTTCTCCTAGAGGCACTCATGTGCCCCTTGTATAATTGACAACATTAACATTAACAGTGTAATACTTGATGTCTTTAACATCTTCCGTCTCTCTCAGGAGTTATCAGCGAAGTATGAGACACTCTCAGAAGAGATGTCAACGAATGCTGCCCAGAACGTCTCAGAACTCGAGCAGCAGTTGTCTATGATGGGTTCACAACTCGATCAACTTACAGCAGAATTTGAGAGCAAACAACAAGAAAATGTTGTAAGCTATTCAAGTTATTTGTCCATTGTGCACTATCTAATAACAATTTCATTTGTATATTCATACCAGTCCACATTCTGACGAATGGGGGTGTATAGTTTAGTCTGTGATGGTGGTTTTGGATGCGCAACAAAATCTACCTGGCTGTTTGGCCAACCTTCTCTCATTTCATTACACTAGGTGTTATAATTTCAGCCTGTTGAGCATTTTATTACTCCACCAACTCTACGACACTATCTAAAGGTGCCCATCCACGAGATAAGTTTTCTCACAGAAGTTGGCCAAGAAACCCAACTTGCATGAGAAAGAGGAGATAACCCATGTTTGACCAGCTGCACTCAAGTCAGTACTGTTCACATGGTGGGGTTAGAGGTTCATGTATTGAACCAATCTCAGGCCGTCGCTCACCTCCTCCACTGGTACTATTACTAATGAATGATTGCATTTCCAGGATTTACTCACGCGATATCAAAAACTCTCCGAGGAGTTACACACCATGACCATAGCCCAAGGCACCTCCGACAGTCTCCAGCAAGAGCTGACTCTTGTGAGAGGAGAATTGGACCAAACGCGTGGAGAGTTGGAGCTGGCGACACAAGAGAAAGAAGTAAGCCAGATGGCAGTCCTGTGATCTTGTCTCCGCCTCTCCTGCTGCTAATGACCGTCTGCATGTTTATTTGTAACTTCAGTGACGTTCTGTCGGCTCACATGGGCTCTTGGGAAGAATTTCACTTGTTTGGCATTGGCAGGTTGGCTTTGAACTTGTTATGTGTTTAGTCGGTTGAACCAGCTGTTGAGAATTGAATGAACAAATGATCCTCACCTGTACAGGATCAGACCGACATCATTGCTGCATCAATACTGTTCCACTCTGATAGACCAGAATTCTGATCCATGACATCATGAAACCATGGCGTCGCATACTTAAAATGTACACTGCTATAGCGTCATGTGCTTAATGCAGACTACATGACATCATGATGACGTCATGTTGTAAATGACGCAGATTTCATAGTGAAGTGAATTGCCAATGCCAGACCGTGATTTCTTCAAGAGTCCACCATTTGCTTCTAGCATGTTGCACTGATTCCTCTCTGCCTAACATCAGCATGCCTGTTTGATTACAGATCTTCATCCAAAGCTATTACAGACCTCATAAAGAATAACTCCCTGCTCTCGCATGGAAGAGCAAGGCTTCCTAAACACAGAATATCCTCTTTAAACCAGGCTAATTCCCTCTGTTTGCTTTACAAGTTGGCCTGTTCCTCTTGCACGGACAGATTTCTTGCTGTAACTCTTGATATTTTCAGCATGGATAA
>NMRB01001308.1:105252-137895 GCA_002633025.1 Notospermus geniculatus
CACCAAATTTCAACCCGATCGGACTTCAAATATGGCCGCCAGGAAGCCATCTTGAAAAATGGACTTTGACCCCCATTTTATAAATAGAAGTAGGTAGGATGTTTTAACCTTGTCAAAATATGTATGTTGGTACCATATAAATATATGGTAAATTTCAGTCAGATTCGACGTCAAATATGGCCGCCAGGGAGCCATCTTGAAAAATGGACTTCGACCCACACCTCATAAATAGTGGTAGCTAGGATGCTTTAACCATGCGTGAATATGTGTCTTGGTACCATCTACTTATATGCCAAATTTCAGTTCGATTGGACTTCAACATGGCTGCCAGGCGGCCATCTTGAAAAATTGACTTTGGCCATATCTCATCGGTAGTAATTGTTATGATGTTTCAATGTTGTCTAAACATCTATGCAAGTATCCTGTACATTCCTGCTAAAATTTCAGTCCCAACGAACGTCACGTGTGGCCACCAGGTGGCCATCTTGAAAAATAGAACTTTTGACATCTGCGACCTAGACAGGAAAGCAGTTTGTTCACAAATACCACTTGTATTGTATTGTATTCAGAAAGTGTACTCCTTCTGAGTTTATGTCATTGACTGATAATACTGATCAGATCAAAAAAAAATACTTTTTGGTGTGTTCAGCTTTATCTTATCTGTCATGTCTGTACTGATCCTTAAACATTCACCATGAGAGTCACAGTTTCACACTTAACCACAGACTTAATCACAGAGGTGAGCACAATGGCCCTGGCCATTTCATTGCAGAATAGCATTCCATGTTGGCACATTTCCCTATTGCAGAATAACTTCCATGTCGGCACATTTCTCTCAAGTTCAGTAACACTCCCACTCCTTAGCATGGAAAAGACTCTCTTGACTTCCCATGCCTTGCACACTGGATTTCCTTATGGATATTGAGTCGAGTGGAACCTCTCTATTGAGGACGCCTTTGGGACTGCCCATTTCTGTCCTTAATTGAGAGGTGTCCTTAATACAGAGGTCAAAACGAACAGAAGTGACCAATTTGAGACTGGCCTCTGCTGTTTACAGTAGAGAGGTGTCCATTGAGGGATGTTCTACTGTGTCTTACCCACCCTGTTCTGCCGTTACAGGAATTACGTGAGAAAAATTGGAAGGCGATGGAAGCGCTGAATAAAGCCGAGGCTGAAGTCAAACAGAAAATATCAGAGGCTTTACACTCAGAAAAGGTAAATGAATAACGAGGGAGGGGATCTTCCTGATGTGAAACATATAATGTCAAGTCGCATATCTGTGTTACTCTGCTATCGCAGAAACTGTGATGAATCCCTCTAGGGGTTTCTAGGGCTTGTACGAGCTTGGTTAATGGCAACTGAGCTAAAATGTCAGCCCAGACAAGCTGGTTCAACACCATGTTTTGGTTTCCTCTCAGCTTTTCACTGAACGAGGGGGTTTGTAAACTTGTGAAACAGACAGGATATCAAATAAGCTCTGTGAACTAAAATGTCTGCAGCTTTCTCTCACATGGCAATGTCGTACTCTGTGCCGTGCAAAAACATGGTTTCTGTTCGGCCTGGAATTATAAAGTCAACACAGACGGAATATGGACCAAGCCAGACAGGAATAACGTGCATTATGCCATGTAGTAGGTCGAGTGGGTGTGGGGCCATTTACACCTGGTAACCACGCGTCAAACAAGTCAAGATAGTGATTATTTATGGCCTGCAGCTGTGTATGTTGTACCTATTTTATTGTTTTTCAAATGCATCCTGGGCTGCACTGCAAAAGCAAATGCATACAACCTGGCACTTCCCATTAAAGTGATGTTTTAGGGTAATATCCGGAGGCCTACTTAAATAAAATCGAGTATGTAAAGTTTTTTCCTGCTTTAAATGCTTGATATACATGTATTTACCACAGGATAAAGGAGTGAACTTCAATCATATTGAGGTAGAAAACATGAATATGACTTGTTGGAACTCGGTTGGTTACGGTGTCTTTAAATAAAAGAATTGTCTTCTGTCTCTGAGGCCTTGTTATGTCTCTTGGGGGTCTGAATGTGGGGCTGGTAATGCACCGGTTGATACCAGGGTATTAGCAGAATTAGTGAAAAGATCGGCCTAAGTCTGGGCTTCGCTATTCAGACTACATGTACTCTACTCCCTTGACATCAGTTCCTTACTAAAGACCCCCTGAATGTTGGTGGTTGGTCATGTATAACTGTCCTTTTCCTTTTCTCTTTAACAAATGAAGTCGGAAATGAAGGACAAACGAATCTTGGAACTGTTATACCTACTGAAGGTATTGATAGTAGAACTGTTGACTGGGTCTTCAAAATCTTGCTCTCAATCAGTGGTTTGGTGTTGGTTTAGACTAGAAGCTAGTTACGGTACCTATAGTAAGGCCAGTCCTGTCACCATTTGGTGTGGGTTGAGATTGCCGGTGTTACACACAGTCAGTCTGCTGAGACAGTGGCTTGGGACACTGGCCTTACCAGTGGGATGTGGACACAGTTCAGCTATTTGACCATTGATCACCTTATACTATTGCCTGAACAGATTAGCTTACCGAGCCGAGTCCAGATATGACTTCAAACCCTGGTGGGCCAGGAGTCCATGGTACAATGGTTGTAGGCCCACTTGGGCTGTGCCCTGGGTGTGGTGTTGGTTGTGGAATTCGGCAGGGTAGTTTTGGACTGTGCATGTAACGGAAGTTCAGCAGTTCGATGTAGTTAAGGTTCAAGAGATATCCCATTAAGTGCTTCTGATGGGTCGACCCGTAGTTATTAGATCGTGCCCCTTGTTCTTGAATGAGAGCAATTGGTGAAAGGGTGACGAACGACAGACTTTTCCCAGGATATCTTTGTCAAATGTATTGCTCTAGATAAGAAACTCTTTGTGATTCTTACAAAACATGTATTTTTGCCCTGTAGATATGTCTTGAGTGTTTATCTACAACTTCTCTGTTTCCCAGGAGAATTCTTCAGCCATTGTTCAAGAAGAACTCAACAAAGTCCGAAGTAAATTATCCAAGATATTCCCTGAGGTCTCAATAGATGTTGAGGATGATGTAAGTGAATGGCTTGTGCTGGATCCCATGGTAATCACTGTGTCCTACACCAGAATAAAGCTGGTCGTGAGTGGGACAAGAAGCTTTGGGGTTGTGACTTGATGTAGCATTCTCCCACAGCAGGGGTTTTTGCCTTGCTCCTCTTCATCCATTCACACACTTTGTGTAGTAGTTGAAGAGGACTGAGGTAAATCCCTGCTGTGGGAGGATTAAATGTAGATACTCTATCTGCTGGACTTTCATCTGATCATGGTCAACGACCTCGGATCAAATCATGCTTGTTCCTTTTGCAGGAATCTGATTGGTGGGATGATTTTGAAGAGAAGGCCAAGGAACATATCTCCAGTGTAGCGAGGAGGGAGGTCAGTATTCTGTGAGCATCGAGCATTGTCTGAAAAGTGGGGGGGGGGGCACGATTCCAGGGAAAGGCTTGCTTTTGCATCATTGGTCCCTCAATGCCTATTCATTGCACGTTGAGATTGAGAGCAATTATCCTGACCTCAGGGCCCATATTCATAAAACCTTGGCTAAGCTCAGTTACTTGCTAAAGTGCCCAGTTTGTACAGGCCAATGTACACATCTACCAACCAACTAACCTAGGAAAGTTTTATGAATATAGGCCCTGGCCCTTTTGCTATTGTTTTGTTAGCATAGCTTCATCTTCCCACACTAACCAGTCCTCTCTCTTTGCTTATACAGAGTTTGCAAGTTGAAGCTAAGTTAAATGAATCATTAGAAGTCCAAAGCAAGTTACAGACCCAGGTTGACCATTATAAGATAGTGTTGGGTGATACGGTAAGTTGAATATACACATGTATTACATACTTCCCCATGTATCTATGCAGTTGTGGCCTTCACTCTGTGTGTTCAGTTTGTTTTCAGCCATAAACTGATTGAAATACATTATGAACAGAACAATAACTTTGAAATGAACATGTTTTTAACCCACACAATATATGATAAATGAAAAGGCAATTTCCAGAGTGTTTGCGAATTTTCGACCCCAACCGGGGTCTTCTTCAGGCTGGAACTTTACAATTGACTGTAGGGCATCTGGTACAGGTGATACAGTAGACAACGTTCTTACTGTCACAATCCGCAGGGCTCCTCAGGCGGAGTTGATGGGACTCCTTGAAAAGTTGATGGGACTCCTTGAAAAGACCCCTTTCAGGGGTCTTTTTTTGTGCTTTTCTCCTCTTTGGTTTTTAACCCACACAATGGCCAATTCATATGGCAGCATACGAACCCTGAAGAAAAGTTCACACTTATCCCCTTATACATGTACTGCCTTTTTGGCTTGTGTAAAAGACACTGACAACACCAGGCTTATTGTTGCACTGGGGAAGTTGAGGGTTGGACAGGAACGTTATCAGGGAGTTGCTAATCCCCCAAGACAATGGCCTGTTTCACCTGTGGCATGTGAACACCTCATCAAATGTCAAAACTTCATAACCTTGCACTGTTGCTCTCAACAGGTTGGCTTGGGTCTTGTTCTTGACACTTTGAACCATTGATGATCAGGACAAAGGAAGGGAATATACTGTCAGGAGCACAGTGCTGTTGAACATGCCTAAACTGCTCAGTACAAGTGCCCAGACTGGCCAGATTTTAACTACCTATTCAGGGCCCGTATTCAAAAAACCTTGCTGGCTTAGTTGGTTGCAAGTGGTGTAAATTTGCCTGTACAAACTGGCCACTTTAGCAAGTAACTAAGGAAGGTTTTATGAATATGGGCCCAGACATCCAGTGGCAGGCAGCCAGCTACTTCTGGACACTTGTATTGAGGGGTGCTTAGAGCAATTCAGCTGATCAACATTGGACTGGATATTCATTGAGGTGTAGCTCTCTTGATGATCTGACCAGGTCTAAAGATTCTACTCCTTCCGTTTTCAGGAATCCATGTTAAACAAGTTACAATCTAGTGTTGAAACAGAGGAGAAGAAATGGCAGGAGAAGCTATCAAGGACAGAAAAAGAACTTCATTCAGTAAGTAGTTGTTGGGGTTATTGATTTCACTTATCCAGTTCACCTGCTGTGTCTCGGGGCATGTCGGCACAGGCATGCCATGAGCCATAAGGAAGCCAACAATAGTGAATTATCCGTTGAGAGCCAACTTGTGAGGAATGCCTTTAGGCAAAGTTTCAGTCCACAGGATAAAAATCCCTCGAAATGAGTATATTTTCCCGCAGAGAAAACTGAAGTGTCTGGCACAGATGACTTTGTGTTTGACTCTGTAACAGGAATAGACCAATTTCAAGAGTCTGCCCAGGGAAAAATTTATCGGGCAGGCCTACATGTTGTCCCACCTCGTGAGACCTTCAAAAGTGTTCATTCTGTCCGTGACATCTGGTGGCCCACTGCCCATCGTACATGATCTTCAGACATTATCACAATGCCACAAATTTTGTTACAGAGACGTATGCAGTGGATTGATGAGGTAAACCACCCATACATTTAATCTGCTCGTTCGATTCCTATTAAATGGGGGATGAATTGACGTATATCGGCGTCAGTATGGGTTTAGAGGACTGTCGCTTGACAAACATTGGCTTTCAGTTTCATCATGAACTGACTTCCAGGGCTTGGACAATTTCACACAATGCCCAGTCTACCTCTCCCCTTTTAGTTGGTTACATAAATTTTATCACCATTTTCCAATGGTTTAGAATTCTTTTCATTTTGATAGTAGCTCCTTTTGAATCTTGGTAGAATAGATATAGTTCTTATGTTTTGTTGGTTGGCAAGTTTGGTGAAAAGTTTATTTTCAGGGTTTTGTTTCTTGCTGTATAAAAGTTTGAAGAAATATTGCAATGGGGTTCATTTCTCAAACAGTATATAATCCATGCTGTGTCTCTAATGCCGTGTCTTCATCCTTATTTTGTTGTTAAGTTGGAATCCTCTACAGTTCTTCTTGCTCCTGTCTCCACTACTGGGACTCGCGAAACCGGAAATTTCTAAACAGACTGTAAGGCCACAAGAAATGGTTGCTCATGACTCGAGTAAGGGTCAGGTGCAAGAAAGATAGGAAATCATTTGCTAATTTTGATGTTTTTGTGGTTTATTTCAGGCGAAAACTGAGGTGGAGACATTACAAGAATCTGTCTCACACATGAAGGGTAGTACTGAGGTAAGCCAGCCTTGAACTTGATGTACCGATCCACGATTGTACAGCATGTAACTGATGCTTCCCTCGTGCCCTGGACGAGCAACCCTCCACCACAGTTCACTTAGCTAATCACTCAGAGCAGTCTAATGTCTTCAGTGAAATAAGTGAAGTATTTTGTTGGAGTTGTTCGTCCAGAGTGCAGGGGAAGAAAAGGTTCACGTCTCGGTTGTCTTCATGTTACACATTGATTGATTTCCTGCACGTGACTTGGAAGAATTCATGACTTCATCCAGCTTTCAAGTGTCTACTAATAAGAATGATCTCGGTGTCGTTTGGATGCTTTCACCATTTCATTTATTCCATTATTTTCATTCCGTAGAATGTTGTCGTTCAACAAAATAGATGCCTAAGTCTCCTCAGTTCAATGCGTATTCATGCCACACTCATGCACAAAAAAACATCGCCAGTTTGGCCTGCTTAGCTTTGACACGGATGATAAAAGTCTTCTCAAGTCTCATGGTCTAGCGTGTTTGGTTTTCGTTTAGGATTTGCGAGACTTGGGTTTTGCATACAGATGTGTAGAGAAAAGTTTGACGACTATAGTAGATGAGGTAAAACATTGACACAATAACAAGGTTGTGGTAGTGCATTTATCATAGATAATCTTTGTGCACTCATGTCTCAAGTTATACAGGACTGAGGGGAGCTTCCTTGTGTGTTCTTTCTGATGATGTCTTCATATCCTACCCAAGGCGATAGTCCCAGTCTAATGCTACAGAAACTGACACAACAAGTGTACTGTTTGAATGGGTGTCTCTATCCAAAATCTGTTGCTAGAATGGAGAACCCACTGGCGCTGTGAGCACAAGACCCATAAGATGTTAAAACCGTGGCAAAACAAAGCAATGTTGGCACATCATTATATCCTTTACACTGTGAAACAGGGCAAATGCCGGGTGACGTTCTGAACCATCTGAAATGAGCAGTACATGGGAAAATTAATTATGGCAGCCAGATTTTGGTTGATGTTCCATGCCATTTACATCATCAGACAGAACCCTCGGTCCTTGTATGATATAACTTCCTCCCTCTACTAGACACTGCTTGCATATGAAAAACATCAAGAAATGTCATCCTTAGGTTTCATACATTTAATTTACCACACTGTTTGGCTTGAATGCAAACACAAACAGAGCTAGATTTGAAATCTAGTTCCTCTGGGAGATTGAAGAAAATTTCACGAGATTTCAACTGATTTTGGACATAATGCATGCAGAATGCCTCACCAATTCGAATGGATTTGCATGTGGAGCTTTTGGCTTGTAGATATTCTGTTCTTTCCTACCTTTCTTGGATTCGTCCAAAGCAGTTGGGACATACGTAGGGACAAACTACGGGTAATCCTGGCTTGCCGCTGTGCAGAGCAAATGGTAGACATTGGGATAAGCTGCGGGTATATCTGGCTTGCCGTGGTTTTGTAAACATGCTATAGTGATGACCAGCTTAGAGCCTTGTTGTTTGTGTGTAAAGAGAGTGATCTCTGCCTCCGTAGTGTGGCTTGTGGCTCAGCAGCTTGTCATGAATCGGAGAAAAAACCTCCCGTTGTGGACACCTCTGCAAGTCCCAAGCATGTCCTTAGTATAGAGGTTACACTGCAAAGGAGTGGTGTTTGGACCTTTGCTGTAACTTCCACTAAATCCATCTCGTTATCTTAACATCATTTAAAAAATCATCCCAGATATGTCTCGATCTCTCATTCTGTTTCGTGGACCATCATAATGTAACCTGAGATATAAGATATAACTTTGTTCAGTCCAGTTCACCTCATTTGCTAAGAATCATCGTTAAATGCCTTCATAATAATCCCATCAAATACCATATCTCGTCTCCTGATGCGAACCTGTCCCCATCTTGGCATGTTCATGACTTGCTACATTAAAAGTAAACATCCTGTCCAAACATTTCCCGCTGCATGATGCCCCTCCCCCTCAGAGGTGCATGTTCTACTTATTGACAGGTTGATGGAGGTGTATTTCATTCCTGGGAAGGTTTTCATGGTTTTTCTTGTGGACAAAAGTTTTGGTAGATAGTTGGTTAAGTACCGGTACTGCATCCGGTACTGGTTTCAATTGAGTTCATAGCTGTGTAGGAGGTGTAGGGGAAAGGGGATATCAGAAACCATTTGATGCTTCTGAACATTTGAGAAGAGAGAGTATCATACTGCAAAACTTGCCTCTGAATCTGGTCGCACACATCCAGAAATCGCTGTGATATCGCTTTGGGGGACATGTCTGTGACTTCAAACTTGTGTGCTACCTCATCTCTGTGAGTTTGAAGTCTGCAGCACTGCACACAGAGATGATCTCCGATCTCGCAGAGATGAATTAGTATGTGTGCTGCACCTTTAGGACCACTGTCGGCGATCCCACAGACTTGAATTACATGTGCGGCCAGCTTTATTGATGCAGTCTCGCATGACCAAAAGATTCCGAGAGATCGCTCTGATCAGAAGATATCTGAACTCTCAGACTCGTATCAATTGTTGGAGTATGAAGCCTGATATCCTCATCACCAACATGGGTCCTGAAAATCAGGAATATCAGTTGGAACTGATCAGAACCATCACTGCTTGGTCTGTCGAAGCCGTAGGTGCTACGTGATGAGTTGCTCTCTGACTTATCAAACTATTTAATATGAAAATCCTGTGTTCCAGATGGAAGTGAAGATTGAGACATTAGAAACTCAGCTTGACGATTCAGAGAGAGAAAGAGAGGTGCTAGGTACAGAGCTTAAAGAGGTAAGCTAGGAATGTCACGTGAGCTGCGGTGGTGTAGTGCTGTTTAGCAGTCAGGAGGTCCCTAGTTCAAATCCAGTTCATTGCAGAAGCCATTATGGCTTGTCAATTTGGACTCTCTGCCTGCTGGCACAAACTTGGACATTGGTTAACCATGAAGAGTTCCCAGCTCGAGTCAGGTGGTCTGGTCGCATCATCACCATTTATGTCTAGGTCGCATTATCACCATTGCATTATGTCCAGCCTCTAAGGCTGGTCATGTCAATATTGAGGTGGTCGCCATTTCTCAGAATACACAGCAGTTCATTTCTTTGGTTTTCTAGATGGAGGAGAAGAATCGAATGCTGGACGAAGACCTCGGTTCAGTCCAGAGAGAGAAAGAGACTTTACAGTCTGACCTCAAGGAATCACAAGATATTCTCAGCTCGGTCAAGTCAGAATTGGAAAAACTGAAAATTAGCCTTGCCGCTCAAGAACAGATGAAAAAGGTGAGGTTAGAGGGATTTGGGATCTTATCCTGGGGTTAGGGGTCTCTTGAGATGTGATGTGATGCTTGGAGTAGACTAGGAATGAGATGATGCATGTTGCGGAAAGAGCAAGGAGTGTGTTGAGAGGTCAACCTTCTTGGGTGAACCGAGTCAATGTGTGCTCAAAGCACTTGAATCTCTTCTAGCAGCACTAGTAATACAGGCATGGAATTGTCGTAGAAGTAGGCCCCAGGTATCCCTGCTTTACTTGGATGAAGTGTCCTGTACTGATGTGTAGAGGCAAACACTGCAAACTCTCTTCTGTGTAACACCAATGCTACATTCAAACCTTAGCCCCAGTTGGTCTCATACAGCAAGCCTTTCTGTTCTGTGTCTGTGCCCTTCGAGGCCAATCAGAGTGGGCTATTAAGCATATCTTCTCAAGTAGTGCTTGCATTAAAGGCTGTTCAAAGTTCATGTACGTCTGTATCTTGCTTCAAATAGTTCTGAAGGTAATTCAGTTGCCTCCATGTCCCTTTAGCCCCCTACATGTAAAAATTCCGTCACAAACTTCAAATTTGTCTGTGTTTAATTTCTTTCTGTTCCAACTCTCTGTCTTTCCTGATTTCATCCCCAGCTATCCTGGCTTTAGTAAACTTGCCTATTCTGTTTTCAGCAAGCTTTGCTACAAGAATCTAGGTTATTGGTAAGAACAAGCCGTTAACGCTACGTTTTATTGCTGTGCCGTTGTCAGTGTTTTGCCATTGCGACTTCAATATTCAGGACCCGTTCCAAGTTTTACATACGCAAAACCATTTTGATCCTATCTCAGTTTATTCTTCCTGAATCTTTTTGAAGCTTTTAAATCTAAATGTAGAAAGCTGTCTTTAATCCTTTAGAAGTGATTCCTGAAGTGAACCCAACTTACCTGAAGAGAAACATTCCCCCACCCCTGTAGATCAACTGCTTTACCAACTTGGTGTGCATCGAATTGCCAGCATGTCCCCCGATGGATCGCTGTTGACATGATACTAAGGGTTATGGCTGAAAAATCTCACAGGTTTAGCATGACTGGGCATATTGCGGGCATTTTGGCTCTGTATGCTGACGCCCCAGTCCTCCCAAGTAACTCATATCAAGTGTGGTGACCATTTGTGCAATAACAGCATGAGGCTGAAGGCATCCTAACTGGCTCTCACAAAGCCCAGTATTCACCATGTTCACTGAATGATTCATAATTATGCAACTTTTGATATCCCCTGGATAAAAGATCACAAGTTTGCCAATGTCACGAAGGCACTTCGAAGATTAAAATCGTTTGGGTTTTCCATATTTTCCTCTTACCTCTTACCCCTTTCCTTATTTCTTCAAAGATTTTCTCAGTTTAATTTCCACATGGTTACGTTTTAAGCTGCATTTACCAGACATCCAGAATGCGGTATAGGGATGCGGAATTCCCTGCGGAACGATATATTGTACACGAAAATGCATTGCATTTTCCGCTTCCGCAATCCGCGTGTCAGCTAAATGCAGCTTTAGATGGCATCAAACTGCCATCATTTTACCAAACTTATTATACAATTTTGAGTCAAATCCATGTTGTAACTATCAAGTGTTCATCTTCAACACATGTCAAATCCTGATGAATATGACAAACTTCACGGAAGACACTGAATTTGCAGCACAACAACTCATCTTGATGAAAGTTTGGGGGATTTTCATGGTATTTCTGGTTTGAGCGCCGTGATTGAGCTCCCTAAGTTCTGAAAAGCATTTGGTATCTCATTGAACTGCCCGGTATTTAGAAAATTACATCTTACCTCAATATAAATGTGCTGTCCGTGGTGATTGCCATGTTCCTGCAGGTGTCAAATCTTAGACATTAGCTGCCACTTGGCCACCGTTGTTGTGAGACAGTTTACTTCACCTTTCCTGTGGTAATAGATAGTGTTGTCCTTGAAAACTTGGTCCTGTTCTGCATGTTCTCTAGATAGAGTGTCCAATGAGCATCGCTCTTATGACATACAAACGGAGATAGAAACTGCCGAGCCCATGAGCAACCATGTTGTCTTGTTAGGTCGTTTTGATGTGAATCAAAGTGGTTGGTGTTTTTGTTCCCACTGGGTGGTTTGAACTACAGGCATGGTACATGTACAAGTCATCGTGCTCACCAGAAGTCACAGTCAAGGTGAAGGCATGGAATGACGACACACAGGATCCCTCACAGCATTTTATTGGCAAGGGTCACCTGGTTTGGTTGTATGCACAGAACAGTTGAGGTACTGCTCCTTGTGTGAGTTGGCTCGCAGTTGGTATCCGTACAACTTACGATGAGACAAGCTACACGATGACAACTCATGATTTCTATGGGTGAAGAATCGCCCATAGAAAGCCAGGTCACATGGGAAAAACTCTCATGTTGAGCAGTACCTTCACATGAAGTTTGATGTATTCTGAGAGGACTTACATGTACCTCTGGCTGGACACCTGGTGATACGTCCATCTGAGGCACAATGGCTGCTGTCAGGAGGCACCTCTGTTGACACTAACTACCATTGAGTCTGCCTTGAAGAGAGAGCTGCTGAGCTTTCATGTGACATCCAACTCTGCGATACTCACGAATCTGACCACAAATGCAGAAGCATGATTGTTCTGTTGTCTGTCTTTTCAGGAACTTGATCGTGTGAAGACCGATTTAGCCAGCGAGAAGTCCTCAAAGGAAGAGTTAGCTCAATCAAACGCCAAACTGAATTCATTATTAAAGGTCAGCCAGGAGGCGCTGCAGAAAGAACAGGAGGTCGTCAAGACGTTAACGGCTCAGTTAGACGAAGTTAAACAGGTAAGCAGACGTTCATCAGCAGACGTTTGAGCTGATTGCTCACTGTTCAATCACGTTTGAGCTGATTAGCTCCTTGTCCAGGGGGCAGAAGTGAACTTGATTTAGTCCTTATTATGGATAATGATGGATGTTTCTTTTGAGAATGCTCCAACTGTTTTTAAAAGGAAGATAAAGGTCAATTGACATGGTGGTGGTGGGCTCCATACCTCCCGAAAAACCCAACTGGGTTACGACACCGTGTAATGATGATGATACTGAGTTGGTAGAGTGGGGATCCTTATACTCTAGTCATTAGGTTCCAGGTTAGCACGGTAGTGGTGCTGAGGTTCACTAGATGACCACTAGACTATAAATTTTAAGCAACTTAGGCCTGAGGAATATTTTAATAGGTGGCACTGAACTCGGCCCTTTTGCGGTTCTTTCTGTCTGTATATGGACTGCTGGTGTCTACTCCTAATGTTTTAGTCTCTGTGTTTAGGAGATGTCACAGTACATCACGTACTACAATCTCGGCTGGTGTATCCTAGAACCCCGCAATAACAACCAGGTAGTCTCCTCACTTCTCCTGGTAACATCACCCACATCACCGGTTCAGTTCAATACCACGTTCTCCCTAACTCACTTCTCAGCATAGATGACACTCAAGTTGTCTGCTCAAAATTCTTGGACTACGTTTAAAAGAAAGTATCAAAACATCTCCAGTTTCTGAAGATAACCTGTGGGGGCCAATCTCATGCTTAACACGGAAGCGTTTTGAACCTTTGTGGATGCCCACAACCTTCCTCTTCATGTTGGTACACAGGGTGAATGCACTGACATCAGAAACAACACAATCAAACTCCCAGATTTTGGAACAGACACTGGTGTTTAGTTCGTCAGTTTTACCTGACAAAACAATCCTTGTTATTCACTTTGTTGTGTTCGTTTCATAGTGTTTCACACAACTTGTTCTGAAGTTCTTCTCCCACAAAACTGAGAGGGTTTGAACTTACCCCAACATTCAACATTCTGGTCTCGTCTCAAAGCCAGGTAATATCTCAGGCGATCTAATCGCCACTGATCTTCTCACCAGCCACTGCAGTCTGGGTGATATTGGCAGGTTTTGGTATTGTTTGACAATGGGCAATACATCGCTGGAGAGAAGATTCTACGCATCGCTGTCCAGCGCACACCTGACATGAACAGCTGATTTTGCTCGGTGGTGATCAGAGCTAGCGATATCCCCTGGTGTGCTGCTGGCTTTTACATGAGCTTCAAAGTTTCAGTTGCCCAGGACAACCCATATGAGTTGAGCTGAAGATGTCCCTGCTAAATCACTTTCTGCCTTTTCAGCTGCCAAACGGTGAACCACAGGAAAAAGAAGTAGCTGACCTGAAAGCCAAACTAGCGGAGAGAGAAAAACAGTTAGAACGAGAGATCGCTTCAAATCGGGCATTGTCCCAAAAACTGGTAAGATAACGACACTAACAAACGTCTCTCTAACTGTACTCAGAACTTTTATTTCCAGTTTCTTACTCCAGTAACTTAACTTTTTGGTTTGGGTCTTCGACTCCACTGGCTGTCAAGACTAAGCACCCTACAGGGTGGTCCAAAAAACTCCCACAAAGACTTTGGTGCAAGATTTGTACGGAATTTTTGAAGTGTTTCACTGCCTTACTTTGTAAATCTGACAATGGAGTTATACAATGCCTCAGCATTCTGGGTGCTTGTCAATGACCTCTGACCTCCGTCCTAATTGGACAAGTGGGACATTTTCTGGGCCAGCCTGTTTAATTTTCATTTCTTAGTAAACTTTGTTTCTTACGACTGAGGACAGTATTGATGTGTTTCCGTGACACTGCAACCTTGAACCATCGAGATTACCGGTATGGAAAAAACCTGAAACAAGGGCAAATTCAAGGTTTTTGAGAATCTACCTCTATATCCAGCAGTTCATTTCACTTGTAACATTCGATGTCAAATACAAGTTTTCAGGAGTTAGTTCTTGAATTCCTCTACTGTCCTTGGTCTTCACTATGCATGCCAGCCTAAAGTGTTGTACAAATCATCATGTACATCTAATATCTCTGGCAAACAGGCCTTTAAATTCCTAACTTTGGGGTCCACCTTGTATTGTGTATTAGTCAAGTTCATTTGGAAAGAAAGATTGACAGGCATCGCCCTGGCTTGATTGATGTTGACAATCAATTATGTCAGAGTGGTGTAACCTCTGAAGTTCAGGTTTGATCCATTTGATGGAGTGGGGGACTCTCTCCGACAGCGTGGGTTCTCCTGTTTCCTCCTGCAGTGTTCAAGAAATGTTTCTATGGAGCTGTTAGTAATGCCGTATTTGGCACTCAGCTCTGGATTCAAATATTCAATATCAAATCAATCGTAGCAAGTTTACCAACTTTCCTCGTGGAATATAAAGGCCTGGTGAAGTTCCTGTATGTTGCAGGCATCTTCTGAGGTTTTGGCTCCTGGATTATGGGTTTAAATACGATCAGTGGTAAGGCCTCTTTGAGAACTCTCCTGACCAGGGATCTGAGGAATTCTGACTGACCTGGCAGCTCGCGAACAGATTCTGTGAGCCATGTCGCAGACATAAAACTCGCAGGCTGACTTTCCATCGGATGACACGCGACACGAACACGCAGGCGAACAAAGATTTCATGGGGATGAATCCTTTGTGAAGCTATTGTTCGCTTGTGTGTTCATGTTGCGTGTCATCCAATGTAAAGTCAGCCTCAGAGATGAGACCCAAGCAGAGTTCTAAACATGGCTCGCAGAGATTTCTTGGTGCATTTGAAGTGTGATGCTGATGGGTTTAGGGCCGACGGTCTCAGATCCTTGGTTAACCCTGATACAGACAGAGCTCTCTTTAGTTTATTTTTCTCTGTACAGATCGTGGTGATGGGGAAGTCTCAACATGGAACTATGACCTTTTTTTTTTTTGCTCGAGTATAAAACCTTAAAAAGCTGATTCAACTATCCTAACACCTATCTATCTAAACTGAGCCTCACCTGATGTCACACATTGGTTTGTTGATACATGGCACTGATGCAAGGAGTGGTGCCATCTGGCATCAGTTAGACAAACCATCATGTGGACTCAGGAAACCTCTACTGGTTGACTCTTTAATTTTTATCATACAAAGAAATGGGGTTTTGATTTGCATTTTTTATGAAATTTGCATTTTTTCATAAATTTGCATTTTTTCAGAGTGTTCAAGATATAAAAGATTATTATTCGTTTAAATAGCACAGCCTATGGTATGCTTTAAATCGTCTCCTGCCTGATACAGGGTCAGGAAGCTGTGGTCATGGTGCACCGTTCATGGGAGGAGTTTTAGGGTCACTGCCTCAGAAAGCCTGTGTTTTGCATTTTGAATTTCTTGTGTGACTGTGAGATGGGGGCGTGACGGGTATTGTGACTTGTGGTTACCAAAAATTGTTCTGTGTGCAGTTTTCATATCTGTAGGATGTTGCCAATATTTTGCCAATAATTGCAAGCTGAGCACAAAATAAGCATTATTAGGTCTATAGACAACAAATTGACAGCAGGAGGAAACCAGAGTACCTGGGAAACCTGTCTCGGTGAGGGTCGCCCTGTCTGATGCATGAAGAGCGAGTCCAACCGGGATCGAACCTGGAACCGCAGACGTGACAGGCGATGATGTTCCCGTTGCACCACTCTGACAGCCCAAGTTCTAAATTGTCAGTACGCCCGGTCTTTGTTCCTTGGGGAATGTATCGCTCAAATGAGAGCATACAAACAGGAACCCTCATAGGATGGGTACCTTAGCAGACTGGTTCCATCTTGCAGTTGATTCAAAGTCACAATTCCTATCATGCAGCCCTTGATGAAGGTTTACAGGAACATTTGTTACATGCATGAGATGAATATGTATTGTCAGATTTACTTTATTTGCATGATTAATCCGATATTGGATTCATTATGGATTATTTTTTTCACATTTTTGATTTATTTTGACTGCCCATCTAATCTGTGGTGTTTTGTCCAGTGTTCTGACGTCACTAACATGTACTGCTGCAGCCGTGAACTTGGGCAGTTGTTCTAGGAATTCAGGGGGCGTTATCACAGCTGTAGGGCTTCTAACAAACCATGTATGGTATTGAAACAAAATGGGCTCTCCCCAGTAGAAGAGTGTGTTGGTGACTGAAGAATACCGGTACATTGAACTATGCATGTGGATTTGAAAATCTTAGTCTTGACGTCGGTCAATTTGAGTCGAGAAAGTTGTTGCAGAGAAGATGTCTGGCCAGTGTTGGGTACCGGTACTCTAAAATGATGTTTTAGATGACATGCCTCGCAAGAACTGACGAACTGTTCAAACGTGTAGCGTCAGTGCCGACATTTACAGGTCGCGTGTGTAAAACAGGGAGGGATTTAATCTGTTTGTTCTGTCAACCAAGCGTCCGAAGGATTCGTGTTCAAAGGGTTTGTAAGCGAGACGATAGCGCGTGGCACGTAGAAGACGATCTAGTTTAGGCTTTGAGATATTCTTATGTTTATCTGCTTGCCTTATTCTCCAGCCTATACGTCCTAAGTCTAAGTCACGTAAACCCAGCATACTGAAAGGTATAGGGTATTTCTTTCTGCTTGATGGACGGTTGGTTATTGGCCAGTTTACAATCAGTCGGCACTCTGCATGCAATAACTTGTCAATGGGTCATTGGGTAGAGGGTCAGTGGGTCATTGGGTAGAGGGAACGGTGTCCCGTGTGGGGGAATTCAGGCCTTGAATTCAGAACACCGGGGGTGGGGTGACGTTTATATGGAGGTGGCTTTCTTTACTAGATGTACAACCCGTAGGCTTTCCGTGTATTGTCATTTAGTTGATTCTATGGTCGTGTTTGGTTATGAAGTGGGGTACAATGATTATTATCGTGTTTAATTTATCCAAAATTTTGGGTTGGGTGTTAATGATGTTCTTGATTCGGTATTTTGTTCTAACATGTCACGTCTTCATGCTTATAGTCTGGTCAATACCGAGGGCATCTGACTCTAGGTTTTAGTATGGGTGATGCTTGGTTCCACCTGAATATGTTCTCCTTGTCCTAACAGTAACACTTCTTATTTATTCATCAATTTGATACCCCGGCCATCTTGGTTTCCTGGGATTTCATGCATGTGCATATATCTGGTGAGCCAATTCGGATTTCGCAACCAATCACATTTTGGTTTGTCAACCAGATAGATGTACGCATGTGCAAAATCTCTTTAGAAACCAACGTGGTGGGGAGGGGGCATTGTAAATGATGAATAGACAGCGATTTCATTACCTTAAATGCTAGAATCTGGATGTGATCAGTGGTGCTATTGATAGGCAAAAAAATCGCCAGTAGGCCGTCTGTGAGATAAAGTGACGTTATGCCATCCAAAACTAAACCTTATGTTGCCCTGTTCTCCTCGAGTCAGAAATGTTTCTGAGGATATTGTTTAGTTTTACTTACAAGTTATTGTTGGCAGCCCCCCTGACCTGTACCCCCCGTAAACTGGCCATCACCCTGAGGCTTCACCGCTGAGACTGTGCATTGGTGATACACGTGGTCAATCCCAGTAAAGCCCGATTTTTTATGACATTTTTATACCGGATAGTGTGTGCTTATGCAAATTGGCTTGTTTACGCATCAGTCAGGACCTAATCGTCAATACAGGCAAGTGTTTACGAGGTACGGGAAAGACGTAGGTTTAAAGATTGACGTCTAGAGTGCAACCATCATCTCCAAGTGGTTCCGACTGATGCTTGAACGACCGATGCTGTTTGTCGACCTGGTGTTTGCTGTGAGAGTGGTTGATATGTTGTGGAGCGGTAGCTAGTTAAACACAAGATGTGTCTATTCAACCTGGTGTTACAGCTTTGGAGTAGTTCACCGAACGTTTTATCCATGGTTAGGCAGGGTTTGTGTGGGTGGGAAAGGTTGAGGCAGAGTCACTAGCTCTCAGTGATGGGGGCGAGATCTGGCATGTTTCCATTGATGATTTCCAGCTCTGGTAAGCACTACGCTTTCTACAGTCACAAACTGAAATAATCCGCAAAGTGGACCTCCTTACAACCACAGCAAACTTGGCTGCCTGACACCATCCCTGGCTGTCCATCTGAAAGGCCCATGTTTCTGATGACTGACCACAAAGTTCTTTGAGTGACATTTTAGATAGGTGGAACTAAACATGAGAAAATTCTTTGGTTACTCTATCTACATTTATTAAAGAAACACAACGTTTCAACCAGTGTACCCTGATCACAAAGATGTCAGCATCATACTGCCTCCGTGTGGACTGTCCAAGCGAACTCCTGTAACCTTTTACCTTTCGTGAAGGTTCTGTAAGAGATAGTGACTCTGCCTTGAACGTTCGACAGATTTGGGTGCGTGTTTGCGTCAAATGGTTGATCAAGTTCACATCATGCATTAGATGGGCAGATAGCTGTTGCTTTCTTCGGTGTATCAATCACGTTTTGCACGCAGCCTCTTTCACTTTTCATCCAGCTGGTTCTACCCCTTGTCACATCTTTCGTGATCCACAAGGGGTCAACTCAGTGTTCAGGTTGGCCACCTTGTCGTGACTCTGCTCTCCAAATGCACTATGTGACTGGAGATGAGCTGAGTGTTATAAAATCTCTGAACCTCTGAACATCAGTCATCCCCACATCAAGAGAAAAAGCGACGGACAGTTAACTGGCTTCATCTGCAAGCCTACAGCTAAAGGCTTTGCCATGTTGCAGTTCACCAATCTCACTGTCGCCCTGTAGCTTAACCTGCCAACAAAGTGAACAAGGAGTCTCTCCATAGAACACGGACTTTGATAAGGAGTTATCATTGTATGGAGTCCTGTTAAAACAATATCACTTGGGCGATATTCAACTCGCCATTGAGATGAAATTGACCTACAAACCACAATTCTAATTTATCCCTTTTCTCCATTTTTTTCTCCCTATCTATAATTTTGTAGTTTTTCATGGTGAGTAGGTGATGGAGACTGGGTGAAGTGTTGCAGGTCCTAATATTAATAACATAACTTGGTCACTCTATATGTTGCACTTCGGACTATGCAATGCCTTTCAGAATAAGATTGTGCTATAGCAGAATAAGATTGTGCTACAGCAGAATAAGATTGTGCTACAGCAGAATAAGATTGTGCTACAGCAGCATAAGATTGTGCTACAGCAGAATAAGATTGTGCTACAGCAGAATAAGACTGTGCTACAGCAGCATAAGATTGTGCTACAGCCGGTCAAATATGATAGTGCTAGGGCCTACAGCCGAATATGATTGTGCTGCAGCAGAATATGATCGCTGTGCTACAGCAGAATATGATTGTGCTACGATAAGAAAACTATTGTGCTACAGCAGAATATGATTGTGCTGCATACAGAGTGAGCAAGAATTCTGAACAGAACTTGTACCGGAAGTTGATTTGATATATTCAGTCAAGTACACCATGTTGTCTAATCTTCAGTCCTTGGAATTCTACTGTGTGTTTGAGGGCCAGGATGTTTAGGCAGCACACGCATGTGATGACTCAGTCCGTGCTGCCTTCTGTCTGAATAATAACCAGTGCTGGTGTGGAGAATACATGTACATGTATACTGTGTGTGTGATGACCTGAGTTCATCCCCTGTCCTCTTCTCCATGAAAGTCAGACTTCACATCTTTCATTTAACATCTACTTAGCCGTTGTTTACTGTTATGGAACCCATAGCTCCACACGAGAGTTTTCTTGTGCGAGTCAGCTCCCTGTTGGCAATTCTCTATGGGCAATTGTCTCAGTCTGTGTCACTGGTCAAGTCAAGGCATGAGCCGCAGACCAGCAATATTGAATGATGTATTAAGAGTCAACTCCCACATGAAGACGTCCCTTAAATCTGCAAGTTGATGTCCCACTTCACAACTTTCTGTCCAAGGACAGAACCGAATGATTACTGTCCAATGATAGTAATCGTTGAGTTGTTGGGGCAGCAAGACGAGTTACAATGTTCCACAACAGAAAACAACGGCTACATTTCAACCTCCAATGAGTAATAACTGGTTGATGGTACCAAAAGAGATGAATCAAAGTATCACATCACTAATCCTTCAGTGTACACCATTTTGACAGCTAACTGTGATGAGAGTTGGGGTTTTTGCTGTGACTTGATGATGTCTTATTCTCAGTTCATCTCTCCTTTGAACTTCGACCTATGACCTTAGCGTAGTATCCATCTGATTTCCTCTTTCTTTGAGTAGTTGGTTAAGAACTGCATTGTGGAACGGAAGTGAATTGTACACTGACTTGGTTATGGATGAGACAAGCAAAATTTGGTCTAGAAAACAATGGCTCAGATACACCCCTGGCCCAGTTAGGCCAGTTCCTGACACTACTCCCATATGGATGTAGGCCAGTTCCTGGGACTAATCCGAGGGTGCTAGCAAATGTGAAGTGGTCCGAGTAGGGCCATATTACCTCGATCTAACAGTTTCTTAGCCAATGCTTAATTGATGTTTAATTCATTAAATTCGGTTGATTTCATAAATGAATGATTTAGTTCCATATCTTTGTCACATGTAACGCTCGTACTGATTCCTTTCAGGTGGGCCCTATTGAAATTAACCCACTAGACTCGCCATAAAAGTGTTTATTAGATGATCTAATGTCTGTCTTTTTGCTCTTTCAGGCTGTTTCAGCGGCAAATGAAGATGTCGGCACGTCCGTGTAGCTGCAGACACGATAGAACTTTCTTTTTCACGGGATTTCATACTAGTGGACCAATATTGTTGGAGGAGTTTTTAGTGACCACGTGGAGAGGCATGGGAATCAGCGCCACCTGCTTTTGAAGTCGAAACATTCTCTGTAGCTCCACCTGGAGTCAGTTTGAGATGTTCTCTGCCGCCGTCAGTGGTTAGATCGCCCGTTTGTTTTGCCTCAAAAGATGAAGACGTATCGCTGTCAGCAGAAGTCATGATGTTTTGGCTTGGAGGACATTCAGTTGATTCAAAAATAACAGACTTCAATTTTCACATTGCAAGTGCCAATTTCTCACAGATATTGCATGAATTTTATGTAAAATAAATCCGTGATGTATTTGATACATCTTTCTGACGGACGTATGAACTGATGTTGTGCTGTATTGTAGCGACAGGGGTGGACAAATTGTAAACTATTCATCGACATTTAAAGCGATTTCCGTCGGTCTCATTTTGGAGACGATCGAAAAAAAACTTATTTGGGGATGGTCACCAGGTGTATGAGGCCATTTGCCAGTCTATAGGCACTATGGGAGTTGACCAGCTTCCAAATTACATAGGAAGAGTTCTGCCACCTGCCGTCTTAGGCCTAGTAAAACTCGATGGATTTGTCTGCTGCCTTGTGTCACGCAGCGGTATCATCTGTACAGTGATTCTCATCATCATCACGTTAAGGAATAATCGCTCATTGTGTCGGTGTATTCTAAATCACAATAATGACAAGCTTTCATTGTTGTTTGGCGGATAAAAAGCCTGACTGCAGTGTTATATCTAGGATTTCAGAAGGGCATGGTGCAAACTTTGCGAAAAGGGCACTTCAACCTAGAAAAGGGCACTTTTCATTTGCGACATACCGTTTGTTTTGCCTCAAAAGATGAAGACGTATCGCTGTCAGCAGAAGTCATGATGTTTTGGCTTGGAGGACATTCAGTTGATTCAAAAATACAGACTTCAATTTTCACATTGCAAGTGCCAATTTCTCACAGATATTGCATGAATTTTATGTAAAATAAATCCGTGATGTATTTGATACATCTTTCTGACGGACGTATGAACTGATGTTGTGCTGTATTGTAGCGACAGGGGTGGACAAATTGTAAACTATTCATCGACATTTAAAGCAACTTCTGTGTGTTTCACAGAAACACAGATGTCTGTCGGGCTCATTTTGGAGACGATTGAAAACAGAACTTTTTTTGGGATGGTCAGCTGACGCATGACCATTCACCAATCTATAGGCACTACAGAAGAGTCGTGCCGCCTGCTCTCTCCGGCTTGAGAGACGGCTGTATTGATATCACGTCATTTAGGCCTAGTAAAACTCGATGGATTTGTCTGCTGCCTTGTGTCACGCAGCGGTATCATCTGTACAGTGATTCTCATCATCATGACGTTAAGGAATAATCGCTCATTGTGTCGGTGTATTCTAAATCACGATAATGACGAGCTTTCATTGTTGTTTGGGGGATAAAAAGCCTGACTGTTATTATGTTCATGTACAGGGATTTAAAGCTATAAGTAAGAAAGGTCAGGGGTCAAATTAGACTTGCAACTACTTTACATGTGATCTCGGATCTTCTAGAAAACCTTGTAAACTTCTAAGTATATTCTGGCCAGTAGTGACTGTCTCACAAAACAGGCTTAGCACTGTCTCCGCTGAGCTTGTCTCACAGTAGACCAGTAGACCAAGCTATAGCTTATACTTGCAGTAATTTCTTTTGACCTGGGTTTGTTGTCTGTTATGTCGAGCTTTTTCTTGCCAGTGCATCTGGATTCAGTCTTCATTTCGTGTGATATCGTAGCATACCTTCTATTCAAGTGCAGTATTAAGGTAGTTTCCCGCTGGTCATCAGCAATGCTAGCTTTTTGCTTCGGTAGAGCATGTTAATTATGGTACATGGTGCCGCTCAGTAAGAGATCTTTTGCAATAAGCTTGTCAATTAAAAAAAAGCACCAATCATGTTATCACTTGAATAACCAACCATATGCTAGTGAAATTGGCATGGCCCAGTGCATTCAATGTACATTTCAGAGGCCAGTTTCTTCAGCTAATACGTCTGTGAGGAATTTGTATCAGAGCTTTTTACCGTGTAGGTTGGTGTCATTTGGGAGAAGGTGGCCAGGTTTTCATTATTCTTAATGTGCAATTTCATCTGTGTTATTTATTTGTCCTTGTGTGTCCAAATTGTCAAATTGATGCAGAATGACGCAGTCAGGTTACTCGTTGGTACTCTCTTATCTAAATTCTCACGAAGTGGATCCTCAATGTCTGTGAAAGATTTATTGAGAATGAGACATTTTGTATGGCAAATAGGGGCAAAAAGAGCTACAAATGGTTGTGGTCAGAGTGATGAGGTGTTGGTTCTGTAGCCCCAGATGCAGGTACAATTAAGCCATGCAAAACTATGTACCGTAACATTACCGAAGTGAGAGACGCTATCAACATTAAAACACCAGAATTCTGAGGTTTTTACTGCTTCAGGAAGTTTTCGCTCTCTAGTTTGTCCGATATTCCAAAACTGCAAGAAACTGCAGTCAGTATTTGTGCACAGCTAAGCGTGCAAGTACCACAGCTCTGGCACCAGGACTGGTGCAGAATTGGAAACCGTGCCAAAAAGTGGTCAGTGTTTTTATGGGTTAAATTAGTGTGTAGTGATCGCTAGAGTTCTAAGTAATGATGACTGAGGTGACGGTACATAGCAGAGGCCTGTGAGTATTTGCATCAAGTTGACAATTCTGGCCTTAGACTTTAGTTCACTGCTTTGATGAGTTTTGTTGTCCTAGGATCACTACTTACAATCTGAAAGGTACAGATAACGATCAAGAGGTGCAAATCATGTTGTGGTGGATTTGGATTGAAAACAGGCCGAGTAAGGCAGGTGATGGCAAAGATATGAAAGATTTATTGTGAATGATTATTGTAAGCCTTCTGGGCCGTATGCACCAACGAAGATTATCTTCAACTCAGGGTTGAGCCACAACTTTTCAATTGTTCTGGTTTGCCACGGCGTGATGTGACAATGGAAAAGTTGTGGCTCAACCCGAAGTTCAAGATAATCTTCGTTGGTGCATACGGCCCTCTGAGTTCCGGTTTGGGAATCATGATTTGATCAAAAGTTGTGTTACAGTGGAACCTCTCTATTAAGGACACCTTTCGGACTGACAAATGCTGTCCTTAATTGAGAGGTGTCCTGATTACAGAGGTTGAAATGAATAGAAATAACCAGTTTGGGACTGAACATTGGTGTCCTGATTAGAGAGGTGTCCTCCTGGCAGAGACTGTGTCCGTTAAGGGAGGTTCCACTGTATAAGATGAAGATTACAATGTTGAAAGATCAACTTGTTTATTTTGCTGACCATGCATGCATAATTCAGATAGATGTGAATAAAAATTCTCGATTAGTATCCTTGGTAGTTATGTATGAAGTGCTTGCAAATTCTCTGGTGGAATTTTCACAGTGAGGTCGTAAGAATTTGTGCTCTGGTAGATTATAAAGAACTTGTTACAAGTGATCATGCTGTTAATCGGTGGATAGTACAACGTCGGCTGTTTTGGTTGAACTATTTATGGATTGTGAACTTTTCCTTGCTGTGATATTTAAAGATCAAGACAGGTCAGTTCTTGTCCGAGTAACTATGGTAACACAACTCCTGTTTTCTAGTCCTCTCATCTCTAAGCTTTGCGGTGATGGTTGCGTCATCTTTCAATAGTTTTGTGCGAGAACACTCCTGACTTCTAATTTCGAAGTTTTAATTGAAAATGGCTGTTGTTAAGTATCTTCAAGTGAGTGGAAAAACATGAGATGTGTCATGAATGTAATGTTATGGGATTTGCATTTTCAACTTTTCACTTTGCCTTTATCATACTTTTTGGATGAAATCTTTAAAGAGTTGGCACCTGTAGGGAGGTTAACAAGACGCTTTGTGCGACCTGAGGTGCGTCATATTGTCTGAAACATGTTGTGAATGTCGTCTTCTGCAAGAGAACTCAAAATGTCATTTTAGTTGATACAGCGAACCAACTTTCCACAAAAGAAACATCATTCGAAAAAAATTTGCATATTTCGAGGAAATATGTATAAAAGGTGTCATCTGCTTGCATGTGGCATGGAAGTAATTCAGATCAGACGCACATGTCCACTTTGATTGTTCTGTTACGTTGTGACATCGACACGCCTGATGTCATCACTTCTGTTGATGTAATTACTACATTCATGCTTGATTGTCGGCAGTAGTATTAAATATTCTAATCTCTAAGTGGATTCCTCAGTTCATCATCTGTAAAGTTGGCATCGATGAAAAATGTGGTAGTTGTAAAATTTTCACGAATGGAATGGTTACGTATGTTGTCAATTGAATAGGTACGATGTATGATGTTATTTACGGCATTGGATCATATGTATGGGAGTAGGTAGTACATGCATTATGCATTGACTTTGGATTTGTGCAGCACTGCAGTGCATATGAAATGCATCGTGTAGAGATCGTGTAGAGCAGAATTCAAGGTGAATGGCATTGGTCTCTTTCATGTGTATGGTCCATTGGGTGCTACGAGAAAATATTGTCACGCTGTACATGTAGATCTCACTTCACAGTTTAGGAGTATTGCTCAAGTGGACCTTGAAAACATCAGTTCATTGTCAGGCAAAATTTGCTTATGTTTGGAAATATTGTCAGCAAATCTGTGGAGTCACCACGTCACTGACGGCTGTCAACTTCAAAACCTCATTTTCCACCGACTCGGGCTGCAGGCATCCTCTCAAAACAGACATCTCCTCCATCGTATCTTTTCTGATGGAGGCAGCTTAACCGAGTGAAATGACATGAATCTCGGGATGTGCTGCACGACAAACTTGGACCAAGACTTGCATGCAAGTGTCATTTCACTGACTGGATGTTCTCCCCCCACTACAACTATCCAGATTTTAACTGCGTATTCAGATATCCAGTGGCAAGTTGCCTGCCACATTTGGATACTTGTTCTGAGGGGGGTGTTGTAGAGTTGAGCGATATCTCCTGCTGGGAAGATGATCATGGTTCTTTCTCACCGCCATCATTTATTAGCAGTGTGCCAATCATCGGTGACAGGATTGGTGAACACTGGCTTATTTCGTAGCGTATGTTAAAACGGTGGTGTCATCAGCATTGGCTCCAAATAAATACTGCTGCTATTACTATGATCTTGTTCCCTTATTTCTGATACGCTTTGTCTGACAGTTCACAAGTGTGCTTGGCTTTCGGTCTTGACTAAACCATTCAGCACAACAATCTTCAGTCTTTGCTAATGTGGGAAAAATACTACGAAAGACGCAAGAAACGACATTATTATTCAATGAAAGTTTATTTCCAATGGCACACAAGATGACAATTGAAATACGGAGCCTTTTCAAATGCAAGCGGACTTCTCGAGATGACTTCTGAAACCACTACTGGCTCCACTCCCAAGAGGGGTACATAGAGGTTGCCTTGTCATACTTCTCAGAAATGCCTTTCAGCAAGAATTTGAATGACCATGGAACGTGAATGATCAGGAGTTGATTCTACCACCAGAGCTAGTCTCGGTCACCCAGCTGCTGTTTCGAATCTGGGTATCCACAAAGCTAATGTGGAACAAAATGCCTTGCTCTGTGAGACTACCACCAGAGCTTGAGGTTTCCTTCTCTGAATACGTCATCTCCGTGAGTATGTAATTATGTCAAAAAAATGTGTGATAATGTCTATTTCACAACATGGAAATCCATAGGTGTACAAGACCTCAAGAATATCACTTCATATCATGTTCATTTCACAGGATGAATGTCCAAGAATCAGTTCACTCTGTCCACCGATGAGCACACTTCCCTAACGTGCAGACATAGTACAGATTCATCCCCTCCTGAAAACGGAAATAGAAATCAAATGAGTGAGACATTTTACTCCTCTTCAGGACAAGAGGAAAGGAAATTCAACTCTTAAGAGCTACGAGCTTTAGCTTAAGAGCTTTAGTACACAGTCAGTTCCAGAATGTTGGTGACTGTTGTACGTTGGCCGGGATCCCTTGGCTCCCAAAATGACAACACTATCACCTCTTGAGTCAAGTGACCATAACCAGAGTCATTTTCATCACTTACTTCAGCCCTTGTACTGTTTGACTGGAAAAACACAGCTTCCTTGTGACCACACCTCGGGCACGGATGATCTTCTGTGCGGGGCAAGGTCGGATCTGCTATCACATCGGCAACGATCTGGGTCAACTCACTGCAAAGAAAACACAGACAAAGTGAACAGTCAATAGCGAAGGGATGATGTGTTGTGAATGTTCATCACAGGCAAAGTTTGAAGCCAGTAACCACATCTTGATGTCATCACACAAACTGTTTCAGAGGAAATCGCACACTACTTACTCAACTTCATGTGTGATCTTGTTGACATAAATACAAGGGTTGTCCGCCTCCATCTGAAAGTCACAATTTCTGCACTGAAAGATAGAAAAATAAGTTAACATTCTCAGTCTGCTGAGATTTGAATCTTGCGTGGCTGTTGAACACTTTTTGCTTTGCCAAGCATCCATGACTAGAGCATAACACTTGATTCGGTTGATTTAGGCACTCACTTGGCTTGGTCCCTGACCCTGGACTTGCCACTCCTCCTTTTTTTGCTCACTCAGTCACTGATTCAGTTCATTTCATCATTCATCATGAGTACGAGTTTGAAAATTGATCTGAAGACGCCTTACAAAGTACTCACAGCATAAAGTAAAAGTCTGTTCTCTTTATCTTCTTTTGGGTACAACATGTTATTGCTGAAAAAATGACAAATTGAATACAAATTAATGATGATGATGATATGGGCCTAGCACTAGGCCTGCAATACATCATTGCATTGTATCATGCATGGGGATGCACGTACAACTTGCGCATGCTGAGCATTGCTGAGATTTCCCAACACAAACAACTCTTTTTCATTTCATTTTAGCCTGATTTACCCACCATTCTTGACAAAACTTTATCCCAACAAAACTCGGGCCTTCTTCGTGTTGTTCGTAGCTGTCCATTTTGTCCAATAAAGTAGTAAAATAACGAAAATTGGAGAGGAAAATCGACAGTAGACTGGAAGCCCGTCCTAACTCTTTTACGTAATGAAATTAACAAAGACACCATCGGTAGGACCAGGTACTAGTCTAAATCGACAGGGGTTCCCCAGAGAAGCCAACCTCGTCGCAAGCACCGTGTGCGCACTATGCATTCAATCACGCGCACTGCTTAGATACACGTCAGCGAGTCCTGTGCGCGAGATCGATGGGATTTTTAGTCTTGCGCAAGGTCGCCTCGCGGGGATTTCCACGAAATTGTGAAAGGGTTTCTCATATACTGATAAATAAATCCGTCATTTCTCTCTGTAGATGTTATGTTTTCCAAAGCTAACGAATGATACATAATCATTACAGATTCCTGATCAGTTAACGCGCCATAATGTATTCGGGTAAGACCATTTGTCTCGGTGAAGTGAAGATGAAAATTGAACAGATGCGGCCTGCGTCACACTCACAGCAGCGTGACAGTGCAGTGCGTGCATGGAAGGACTGCACATGCACGCGTAGTACATTTTGCCAGTAGGCCTATCCATGCTATCTCTGCACTGCTGAGTGCTGGCTTCTTTGTGCGTGTAGGCCTACCGTACCAGTAGTGTGCACTGTACTGCTGTGCTGTGCCTGTGATGTGGTCGCCAGCGTGATGGATGGACATGACATCGTCATCAGCCATGTCAGCAGTAGGCTAGGCCTATCATCAGCAGTCATGAGAATGACGCAAAAAAAAGCCGGGGGCAAAATCATACATTGCTGATGTCGTCCAGCATCGGCATGATGACGCAAAATTGGTTGGGGCCGCCAAAATGCGCAACCCAACCAACACTCCAACACTAGACCTAACAGAACGAGGCTAAAGTTTAGAATCCCCCGTCGGAAGTGACGTTACTCCATGGCACACAATGGAAATCCTATTGTACAATGCGGCTTATTCCGTCAATCGATGACCTTTTTTTGGGCACTGACAGGGGATTCTACACTCGTTCCCAGAACGATGTTACATCATGGAAACGATGAATAGGCCTACCTATTAGGCCTGCCTGGTGAAGGCCTAAGCATTTTATCAGAAGGCAGACCAGATGGCAGATGCACGGCTGCCTTCTTTGTCTTTGACAAACATCAAATCACATGATCACACCTCTTGCTCAAGCTGGCCTTCCCAAAGGCAGGCTCGACATGACTATGATTATCATGAATTTGTACCTTAGGTATCATCATATGTAACAGCAAAAATAGATCTTATCTATTTTTGGTAACAGGCAAATGCTAAGATGTGACAATGGAAACAATGTATCACAGTAGATCATGATCTTTCTTATGAAAGTGCATTGTTTTTCTTTTCAAACCAGAACATGATGACCGAGATGGCAGGAGAGGAGGAGGTCGTGGTAGAGGACGAGGTCGCGGTGCATATGGGAGGGCAAGAGGGAAGTTCAAGTTTTCATCAAGGGGAACATTCAGAGGCAATAGGGAAAGGAGTGAGTATCAGGGAGTGCTAGATGTTGGAATTGTGACGGGAAATGCTCCTTGTTCATGACTTGATTGAACTACTATTTGAGGTCTGAGTCTAAAAACCTTCTGTGTGATTAATCAACTGTCCTTTCAACTCAAAAGTGAGAGTTAATTGTCTATCTTTATTGCATTTAGACATGAATCCACGGTCAAGATTTGAAGATGATGATGTCAGAATGGATGATGACAGAGATGGAAAAAGGATGGGTGGCCGTCCAGACCGGCAGCCTTATCTGCCCCCAGGTGCTAGGAGAGGTGGCAATAATAATAATAGAGATTATAACAGGGACAATAGGGGGCGGGGACGAGATAGAAATGATAGAGGAGGTGAGTAGTTGTCCTTGTTTGCGAAAAGCTGAAAGTTACCCAGGTACCTTGAGTACCTGAGGTACATGTGCATTTGTATTGTCATCCACATCGTGCCTGCAGTCTCATGTGTCTGTCGAACATTTCAGGTTATTCAGGAGGGTACAGGGATCCCTCAACACAGTGGTGGAAGATTATGGTAAGCACTGTATGCATTTATATCAGGTGCTGTAATGGTGTAGGGTGGACACTGACGAGCAAGCGGTTCCTGGTTCAATCTATGGCTGAGCTGTGGACCTGGGTTGAGAGGCAAGAACTCCTGGGAGTTTACCATCTGTGTGATAGGGTCCCCAGAATCAACCAGCTTTAGATGTCACAGAGCCAGACTAAGGGGCCACTCTTTTCATGAAATTTGTTTGAGTAATGAAAACTTAAACGAACAACATATCGTTTAAAAGATTTATTATGAATCATGTTATTGTTTCAGATTCCATACGGGCAGAAAGTGGACCAAGACTTCCTCTTACAGAGTCTCCGTAACACATGTGATATGGCTGTTGAGCCAGTGAACGTAAGTCAAAACTTATCAACATAAAAGTAGATTTTGATAGAAACACTGACCCTCTACCTCCATAGTGTATATTCACTCAATATTCTGTCATAATCATGACTCTACTGTTTGTATTACTTCCTGTTTTTTCTATTACTTGTACTTCCTGTTTCTGTTTTCAGTTTCATTATGATGATCGAGGTCAGGCCGTGTTCTTCGTTCAGGGAAAGCCAATTGCTGATTCGTTACGAGCTATCAGCCGGAGGATTACACAGCCTAGTGGGCACAAAGTAAGTAACGACTCTTTCTAAAGTATTGGCCTGACTTAAGGTTGGAGGCATAAAAAATTGAGTATCATTTCTGATACTGGTAGCGGCAATTGGCATGATCAGTTGACTCTAGTCCGTCCTTGAACATTTCGTAGGCAGTTGAGGAGCTTCACTTTTCAGTGTACTCTTGAGCAGAGGAAAAGCAAGCAGGGCAAGTTCCTTACTCGAGGAAACAAACAGATGGTGACCTCACCAAGATAGGAACCCAGAATCCCACACAGTCAGAGCATCTGGAATCTGCTCTACTCAACAACTGAATTAACTAATCTTCTTATTTCCTGCTAGCTCATTATCAATACGGCCTTTGGCTCTCCACCACCAGTTGAACTAAATGATGAAAAGATTGAGGAACTTAAGGTGATTACCAACCAGTCTTGATCCCGTCTGTCCATCTGTCTGTATTCTGTCTGTTTGGCCGTCTTTCCCTGTATTACATTCCATACAAACTGTCCTGTTCTTAACTTTATTCTTGATTCTGAAAGATTCTCTTTCATCTTCCCCGCAGGTGACCATGAGTAACCGCTACACACCTGAGACATTGTCGCTGGATCTTTCAAATTTTGCAAGTGACGCTGGTAAGTTCTTGCTATCATCATCATTATTGAAAAGGTGCCATCTTCGACTGAGTTAAACGTACAAAGCACACAAGGTGCGAATGACACAGTCATGAATTCGATGTTAAAATCAAATGATGCCCTTTCACATGGTTGATACTGAGTGCCTCATAAGATGTAATTCTCAGTCCCGATACTTTCTCTTTCAGAGCTTCGGAAGAAGGGGTTGTTTTTCCTCATCAGTCGTGACAATATTATGTCTGCCGTGGTCGCTGTCATTGCGGATCATATCCCCGAGGTAAGTCGGTCAATAATCCTTGTTGAAAACGATTGGATCAGCCAGTCAGATGGGATACCAAGGCATTCTGTTCCTAGTACAGACGTAGCAGTCCACCCTTCATATTCATCCCTTCTTTAAAACTTAGGTGCATCTCTTTTCATCCACTATTATTATTGCAGGTGGAGAAGCTGATCCTGTCCAAGAATGGCATATTCAGGTTAGCGATCTTGGGGAATTTGGTTGGTAAAGCACCAAACTTGAAAACTCTTGACCTCTCGGAAAATCAGGTGAGATACTTGGAAAAATATGTGACTTGTGTTGTGCACTTCCTCCTTTGCTGATCTCCTCTTATCTTGCAGGATTCACTAAACCATTGTCTTAATGATTTCAGTATCCACATCTGGTGAACCTTGTTTGCCGTTCTGGCCACTGCTCTCATCACACCCTATTTGAAACTGAACAAATCATTATAGAGGTGCTGTTAAAGACAAGTCATATTGTACCTTCATAGGTCTTCTGGACAATCATCGTCGTATCTTGTCACTGTTTTTGTTGTAGGTTCGGTATGAGTCTGACCTTGACAAGATCCAGGGATTCCCACTGGAGGACCTTAACTTGGATGGTAACCCTGTAACCAAAAACTTCAAGGAGAGAGCACCGTATCTCAGGTATAACATCAGGTGACGAGGTGAAGGCTAGGAATAGGCCACAGGAGTGGTGTCTGATGTGATTGGTTGGGGACAGAGGCTGCTTGCCGAACACTGGGATGGTTGACACATCAGGCCTATAACACACTTGGTGCTGAGTCACATTGGTCCAGTGGATAAGAGCAGGTGTATTGTGTCTTTGGGGCTGTGTTCAACTCTCTTGAGGGTTGGGTTCAAATGGTTTGGGTGTAGTGTCAGGGGTTCCGAGGATGAGAATTCTTCACTTTAGGTTGCTGCAGACAGGTGTAGATAAAGTTCTCTCTACCGGTGTACTGGTATCACTGCTTGGGGTGGCGGGGAAGTCTTGTGAGTAGGATGATGAAGCCCTGTAACAGTTGACTGTGGTGGGAGT
>NMRB01001308.1:137914-196507 GCA_002633025.1 Notospermus geniculatus
GGGGAGGGTTAATTCATTGAAAGTGGTATCAAGACATGGCAGCTGGGTTACAAGGAAAGATGCAATATAATTGCCAGTGTAGAAAGACCTGGAAGTGGAGAAATACATTGCACGTTCGTTCTTCCTTCTGTTCTGATGGTTCACCAAGGTCAAGAGCTTTCTGTCTTCTGTTCTTCACTCAATAAGTCCTTACTTAAGATACAGATGGTTCTTTTCTACATTCAGCCACCAACTTGTCTATTTTCACTCAACACTTCCATATTACTGGTATTTCTGGATCAGAATCTTCCACATGTGGTGCTGGGTTTCACTGTTCTATTGTGAGCCGCAAGGATGTACTGTGGCTTTACTGTTTGGAAGCGTTATGGGGTTCCTAGCAAGTAGAGGACTAAAGGGTCAGGGGCCATATGCATAAAACATCTAAGTGTAAAATTTCCCTTAAACTACTGTTCCAAAAAAAGATACGGGAAATTTTACACTTAAGATGTTTTATGCATACGCTCCCAGGTTCATAAATGTTGCCGAGATAGGGCTCTCTCTCTCCACTCACAATATCATGAACAACGTCAGAGAATGTGTCATCATTTTGGGTTGATGGGGCCAGGAACACTTGAATGAAGAAGATTCCAATGAAGTTGATGAAAAGAGTCGGTTAATTGGTACAGAACATATCCCACTTTTGTCATACACTTCATCAGCAGTTGTCATCTCCTATCTGACGGTCAGTTGTTGAGAAACTTAGCTGTCTTTGTCTGCTGTACGAGGACTGGGCATAAGAAGGGTTGGTATGTGAATACTGTCAAACATGATGCTGGAATTCAGCCCAGATAAGTCGAGGAAAATGGGTACTCTGGTGTGCCTGTACCCAGTATTTCAGATGCGTATACTCAACCAATGTGAGATAATGTGTAGAACTGCATAATTTCAGCCAGAGAGTTTTACTGCTGAGACCTCCACCCTTCTCAAATCATGTCGGCCTTCTCAAGTACTTTACACACTCATCCATGTATGCTTCAACTGTCATGTTCTGGGTGGCCAGTTACTGTGATCTCTATCTCCATACAGCTAAGAAAGATCCCAGCTTGAGTGGAGCAAGGCTTTCAACATGTTCAAGCCTCTAATTTTGAATCTGTCTAGCACAGCAAAAGGCTATATCAAGATGAATTACTTAGGCCCCTATTACATAGAAGTATACGGTATACGAAAACGCCGGTTAACAATGGCTTCGCGGTCGTGAATCCATTTGAAGCCTTTGTTAACCGGCGTTTCCGTATACCGTATACTTCTATGTAATAGGGGCCTTATAGCCAGGGCTGAGCCAGTCGCACTTTGTCAAATCGTCAGAATTAGGCTCCGTTAATCAGTTGTACTGGTGGAACCGTGCAATGTACAAGGCAAGTAATGTTCATTTCCACCCTATTTTGATTTCGACACCTTTTGAGCCAAGTACAGGTATGACCTCAATACTATTTGCATCAGGTTCATAGCAGTCAGATATACGCATTGTCATCATTATCATGAGGATGAGTGGGGTGAATTTGTGGCGAAGTTATCCACCAAAATTAAATCCTTTCTTCATGTCTTTTATGAGAAAAAGTTGAGGAAACAATGCTAGTTTTATTGTTTTTGGCCATGATCGAATTACCACTGCGTTCATAATGAACATATTACCTACTCCTCCAAGTGATTCTGACTTCCTTGACTAAGACGACCAGTGTGTGCTAACCGTTGTACCTTGGATAATGTTCATCAATATTCATTTGACCTTTGCCCTGGATTGCTGTTAGGAGAGCTGTAAATCTGTGTTCTTTAACGGGCTGGACACAAAGGACATCTATGATGTTGACTGAGGTGTCGAGTATGAGTGGAGATTGGCCCGGTACGAGGTGGTTTGGTCTGTTGCCAGCAGAATGATGCTAATCCCCACTTGGGGAGATAGAATGTGGTCTTCCAGAGGGAAGACGAGGATATGAAGGCACAGCCAATGACCTGTATGATAATGAGACACAGTATGCTCCCTCGGCTCTTGGCAGGTCTTCTTATAACTGAGTTGCCTCCCTAGAAATGTGTACAAAGACGATATGATGTAAGCTAAAGAATTATTGGTCTAGTTATGGAGAGTATCTATCTGAATCCTTGGAGCCCAATGCTGGTCGAACAGCAGGTTTACTCTTGAATGATGATCTCGTGGGATTTGGGGAGTCTCAGGGGAGTTGTTTCACATAGCTGTCCATCTAGAGAATTGACTTCACAATGGAAGGTCTAACTTCCACATTTGCCAACTGGTCCAGATATGAATGCATAGTAAGATTTCTGACAGTGTGAAGTACGTTGTATATGCTCCAAGTACAATAACTATTGAATTGTAAATATAAAAGATCAGGTAACCTAACAAAACAGAACAGGTAGATTTTACAGAAAGGTGTGTTATGAAGTGTTGTTTTACAGTTGGCAAGTTGTGTTTTATTGAGTATAAGGAAGAACGACTTGGAAGTTACTTGATTTCATTGTGTGTATTTGACTTGATGATATTTTCAACACTGATGCATTTGTAATGAGGAAGTCTTGTAAGAACATTCCACAGACAGTTATCTGGTCAGAGTAGTCCTGCAAAGCTTTAGTGGTGTTTGTAGAACACAGAGATCCAAGCTTTGGAACCAATCAATACCAAGACAGTCATGTAAAAGACAGCATCATGATCTCCCAGCAAATAACCTGACTTTGTGCAAGCTTTCACTTGATTGTTCATTTGACTGAGAAATCTAAGCACCCTGAGTTCATCCCAAAATGTCTGGGGTAGCGCAACAGATGCAATTCTTACCAACTTGTTACAGTTGGAGCCTAGTGTAGATGGCAGCACCAACAGAAAGCCAGAATGCTTAATTTGGATCATCTTGTCCATGGCTTTACTGATATTGTTGACTTCAGCGGCTACAGAACTTGATTCTCCAGAAAAGAAAAGAAGGGTAGATATCTCAGTGGGATGACTCAGTCTAGCTGAAATGATGTCTCATTTCAATCACCTATACTGCATATTCATGGTACAAATGTCTGTACTGGACGCCAAAGGCCTGTCTTCTCAGGTGAAATATATCAAATTTGTGCCACATGGTTCATTCAGTCATATTTTTGTTACATTGCTGACAAATTTCAGAGAATAAGACTTCTTAGCATCTCCACCTATTGGTAGATGCCTGAACCAGTATTCACACCTACAGTGGACATGTCCAAAAGGGGAACTGCTGATGAAGTTGTATTTTGTAACCCCCAAATATTTGTGTAACCCCCAAATATTGTCAGATTTCACTATGACTGTCAGACCCTCTAGATTTGTGTTTTGAAACCAAGACTCTTAGGCTTCCTTTACATAGAGGTATACGGTATACGAAAACGCCGGTTAAGAATAGCTTCCCGGCAGTGAATCCATTTGAAGCCTTTGTTAACCAGCGTTTTCGTATACCGTATACTTCTATGTAAAGGAAGCCTTATGATTACAGTGTGTAATGTCTTCTTTCATTCTGGAGAAACTGGCCTGATCTTGCTGACCCCAAATGGCGATACATTCTTTGTGTGCTGGTATTTTAACAACATCTGTTTGCTAGTCTTCTTTCTTCTGGTGATGAATTCATTCTCATTGCATTCCTTCGTTGATGTTCACTTGACGTCTCAGTCACGTAGCTGAACGCCGTAATTTGTCTTGAGAAATCCCCTTCCCCGTTGAGTTGTACTGAGCCCATCATGTATCACAATTTGGCATAGGAAACGCTCCACCACTGTCCTGTTTCAGATACTAGACATTTCTTCCCTGGGCTTGTCATCCCCGGACATTTTAGCTACATGTACACCATAGAAATCCTTCTTTATGCTTACCATGGATTGGTCTTTATCCTCAAATGTTTCTTGTTGCAGCTGGCTACACACCATTGGCCTACCTGGTCTCAAACTCGCATCACCGTTTCGTTTGTGCGGAGATCACACCTTTGTCTTTAACTCCTCTATAGACGATTCTCGAATTCGCAGGGCCGACCGCACAGAAAGTCCAATAGTGCTACCGGCGCCTATCGGCAGTTAGTTATAACGTATTAGTGAGCTTCTGCAAGCGCCCGGTTAGGCTCTACGACGATGTTTATCTATTGTGTGAGTGCACCCAAACAATAGATAAACGTAGTCGTATGGCCTAACCGGGCGCTTGCAGAAGCTCTCTAATATCCCATTAACTAAACCGCCGATAGGCGCCGAAAGCACCATCGGACTTTCTATGCGGTCGACCCTGATCTGCGCACTTCTGCCGAAATCTCAACCAGAACCTCGATCTGAAATCGGCTGACATGACGCCATCCATGATTCGCGTGGTTGAGTCTGATGCAACGTCTTCGACGTCACTGTCGTGGGGTTGCCTGTGTCACGTCATTCAGTTTCAGACCGAGGTTGTGGTTGAGATTTCGGCGGAAGTGCGCAGATCTTTGTCGTTTACGTCAATTTGAGAACGGTCTATTGCTGTCTCTTTGTGACCACAGTTGCTGCGGCTGGTCGTCAGTCTACTTGTACTCAATGAGAAGCAGTTCAGTCCTCAGTAACTCTCTGTTCACAGAGTTTGTTGATATCATCACGTACATGGTGGACATCGAATCCTTTCTGTGCCTGTAAGACGCGCCTATCTGCTGTCTTTGAATCAAGTGTCTACCCTCTTCCTCTCTAGATGCCGTCTATTTAATTTTGAAGACTGTGGCCTTCACGTCACTTCGTCTATCATCTCATTTTGCACGATGGCTGGTTCTGGCTGAATGGGGTGAAACGTGTCAGCATAAATTTGATTTATTTATGGTGTCAGTGAAATCACAGGTGTTGGACAAGCAAAGACAATTGATACTTGCCGAATATCTATACAATAAAGAACCCAGTTGCTATGAAAGCCTCAAAAATAGACTGGGGAAAATGCATTGATCAGTCTCAGAAGTTTGGCTGAAGAAAACGCAGCAGTCTCAAAGTCAAAAGTAGAGGTTTGGGCTTCATGGCGAATACCACTACTAACTTGGAGTTATCTCCACCAGGTGGTAGCAGAGTCATTTCCTTCATCACACCTTGCAGCAGCCTAAATGACTGGGACCCCTCAGAACACACTGAAGGGAACATCTCTCAAAGCATGTTGAGCTGGGAATCAGGTTGACGGGATTATCACTCAGTCGTGTCAGGCAGGGACCAAGCTTGAAGCGAACATCGCTCAAGGCATGTTGAGTCAGGAGCTCAGTTTGCCAGTGTTTGAGGTAGTAGATCCCCTATGATGCATGGCCTGTCATCGCTTGGTCATGACCTTGTTTGACCTGTATTGATGTTTTGCTTTGTCACTGTGCGTCATCATGTGTCACATCATCATCCCAGTCTGATCAAGGATGGGGGTGCTGTGATCGTCCTGCCTTTTCGAATGTTCTGTAAGTATACAAAGGTAGGTAGACTTGAACCAAAAAACTAAAGCAATCCCCCCCACCCACCATAATTCAGGTACAGTAACTTTGTTCGATATTTTGAGTTGCACCCTGATGACCTTTTAGATAGGATCTTTCTGTACATGAACCAAAGAGACAAATCAGTGTGAAATCATGGCGAGATGAACGTACCCTTTCACTCTTGGTCCACCTTCGTGGGTCGTTACATCTCTACCCTCTGTCTCACCACATTGTTTGAGGAGACATTCACCACCTACTGACTGGTCATCTTCCATCTCCTTGTGTCTCTTTCAGAGCCATAAGAAAAAGATTCCCAAACATCCAGCGACTGGTATGTATCAGCCTGACCTCATTTACTGGTGAAGGATTGAGGTAGTCCTAGTGTTTTCTGCTGAGTCGAGTCTGGCGTTCATCAGGGTCCGTCAGTCAAGACCCACACAATCCCAGGGTATCTGAGTCATTGATAATTATCCAGTATTTTGTAAAACTGCATCCTCCCATCGCAGGGCTCGCGACTGTATGAAGAAGAGTGAGACCAAACCCCTGTGATGGGAGGATGGTAGAACTGTTGTTGGAATCCATCTAACTATGGCCTTCTTTTCCTAGGACGGCAGCACACTCACTCCACAGATCGGCTTCGAGGTGTTAGAGACAACAAATATAGTACCAGCATCCCAGGTAAGAGATTAGGCACCTGTCCACATATTTCTCACACAAGCTGGCTGTCCATGGCGAACTCAGCCACAGAAAACTATGAGTTGGTGTTTGTGTGGTTGAACTTGGCACAAGTTGTAAGGAAACAGTGGTGAATTGCCCATGAAGGGCACATTGGCACCAGAAAAAAACTTCACGTGGAAGAGTGCCATGAGCAAAGACAAATCTTTATTTTGATATCCACCCTTTGACCGGCAAATTTTACCCATTGATTTGTTCGTAATCAGCTGAGTTTGAATCCTTTGCATTCATGGAGAGCAGTTCTATTGGATATTAACCTTCACCTTCATCATGACTTCAATTACAGGGTAGTTTCTTCATTGATGAGCCTTCCAAATCTCTCGTACTTCGATTCCTTGAGCAGTAAGTGTTACCATAAACTATGTTCTCTCTTGATTAGCCTTTTCAGTTCTCACTACCAGACATAGCAGTTTCTGACAAACCTTCCAAACTGATGACCCCAGTAAAATTCATAATATTTCATGTTTCTTCACGTTGACACTGAGTTTGATTGTTTCAATCTTATCCACCAATAGGTATTTCCATATCTACGACTCGGCTGATCGTCAGCCCCTCCTGGAGGCCTATCACGACCAGGCTTGCTTCTCAATGGTTGCTAGCATGAACAAGCTTATCAGCCGTCAAAAACAGTAAGTAATGGTTCAATCAGTCATGATTATTTCTGTGGTTTGGATGGGATGACATCACTAGGGGATGAATTCTATTGCCATATACATTTGATAACCAAGTACGTTCATGCAGTCAAGTGGTGACCCCAAGTCAAGGCCACAGTTTGCTCGAGACTCATTCTCTTGATTTCATGTCACCTCGACTCTCTTTGTTGACATTTCCAGACAACCTGATGTCAGAGAATACATCCAAGAAAGTCGGAACCTCAAGATAATACCCGGGGAATGTATGTACACAGTTCTATCCCAGTCATTCACATCATTTGGATTTGCCTTTGATCATATCGAATAATTTCTCTCACCTGTCTCTGATCGCTTTGAGGTATTCACCATCTCACCCTGTCATACGCCAACAGCCGGTTGCCCTTCACTTTATACCCTTCATTTGTTTTACAGACAAGAGATGGAAGACGTTACGGAATGGCAGACTGAATGTGGTGTCGTTGTTATGCGAGTTGCCAAAGACTCAGCATGATGCGTCCAGTATGACAGTTGATATCACAGTCTCTACGGTGGGTAGGAGTTTTTCATATGAAATCTTTGAGGGCTATCACCATATAGTAGATGTAAGGCTGACTGGGGATGGGGGGGGGGTAATCTGTTCGAGAGTTTTGACCTACTTCTGTTTTCTTCCTTGCAGCCTGCAATGATCATCTTCATGGTGACAGGTCTCTTCAAAGAGAGTAAGTAAACTCGGCGTCTGTGGTGATACAGACTTCTGATTTTGACTCCCTTCCTAAAGTATTTGTCATGTCCTCAGTATCAGTACCAGAACAATGCATGTCTGATCCTGAACCTCAACCAGTCTCTACACACTTGTGTATCTCCATTCTTGCAGCATCGACCAAAGTTACTTACCCGCCAGTCCGACACTTCAGTCGGACATTCGTCACACAACAAGTTGGAAGCGGGTAAGTGAATAACTTGTATGCCAGTATTCCACAGGCGATGTTTAGACGTGAAGCCATTCTTTGCTTCTTGTGTTACGTAAAGCCTGATCTTATAATTTGGAGATGATGATGATGTTGTGAAAGTGTTGTCTCTGCTTCTTTTCAGGTTGGTGATCAGAAATGAACTTCTGAGTATCACGAATCCCAGTCCAGATGTTGCCAAGGTAAGATATCAGAAATATCTCATGGAAAGTTGATTTCTCATATTTGAACCACCCAAATCTTCCACTGACTTTGTATCATTATCATGCCTTTCGTTCCAGAATTTCTCAGCAACACCAATCCCAGTACCATCAACCTCAAACCCTGTGTCTCCAGCACCCACTCCAGTCGCCAGTACATCGGCTGTCTCACCAACGGTGGTGCCACAGGTCACACCGGATGTACAGAAAGCGATGATCGAGCAGTTCTCTCAGCAGTCTGGCATGAACGCGGACTTCTCTTCCAAGTTAGTCTGGTTTTGTGATTAATCATGACCCACAACTTTGTTCCATGATCAATGTACCTTCTACTTGTATCTCTATGTAGGCTCACAAAGCATCCATTGTTTTCAGGTGTCTGATGGAGAACAGCTGGGATTATGAGAAGTCAGCAGTTGTATTTACAGATCTCAAGGCAAGTTTGCTGATCTCCTCATCTCAGTGTACAGTAGTTAACTGATCAGTTTGAAGTCCATCTGTGATGGCTTTATAATGGCTTTATAATCAGGAGATTAGAGTTTCCACAACAGCCTCGTTACGACAACGTTTAACGGTTCAACGAGGATTTCTTCCATTGTTAGAGCTACTTGAATCCTTGAAAAATATTGTCGTAGGCCTAACCAGGGGCCTGTTTCATAAAGTGACTTTAAGCTAATGGTACCATTAACTTCAATGCATTTTCCATTTGGTTAGCTTCAAGTCACTTTATGAAACAGGCCCCAGGCCGTTACGAAAACACACCAATATCTCCAAATCTTGTCATTTTGACTTATTCATCCAATTAATTCTAGGCAAAAGGCATGATACCACCCGAGGCATTCGTCAAATGAGCCGTTGATGTGTGAAGATGGTTTTACTGGAAGTCATGGTAGTGCAACCTTTAGATGGTGGACATCATCTGGACAGATTCAGTGCAGCTAGAATTATAAGGCATATGTTGTAATTCAAGGGTTATATAATTGCTGTGTAATTTAAACTTCACATCTGTAAAGGTAGCTATTGCTTGGAATTGAGGCATAATCCAAGATGTTGGTTTGTAATGTAAATTGGAATTTTCCATTTGGCAGAAGAAACTGATGCATGTAGAGTTGGAGGTTGATGATCATTGCATTCCTTATGCGTGCAGTGTGTGTGACTGTCACCTGAGGGGCCAGGTGTGAGTAGTTTGGTTGACAGATTATGCATGCGTTTGTTCCGTTGACATTTCTTATTGTAACCCAAGGCTCACTGACAGGGAGCTCTTGTTTTGTTTCTAAAGAGGAAGATTCAAAGAATGTCAAATGTAAGACTTCAGTCTTGTCTTCTCCACGTTGGAGGCGACATTTTATTTGTTTGAGTTACTCAAGTGTCGTGATGATAAGTCGTTCTGACTGCGACTCAAAATATTGGTTTGATAGTTTTATTTGGAGTAGATAAAAAAATGTCGCGTGCAGGTGACATCTGTTTGGGTTGTGTTAAGTGGAACCCACTGAGTACCAGATGGGTGGGAGCACCGGAGGACAGGGTTCAGTTAGTGGTGTTGAATGATGCCTAATGAAAGCTAGTGTGGAATGATATTCATCATCATCCTTTTGAGAGCCTTCTGTAGCCATTATTAACTTCGGGCTCCTCGGCGTGGAGTTCAACAAACTTAAAATTTGGTGCCAAAAAGGAATGCTAAGCTGCAGACAGTTGAATATTGGCTGTATGAGGGAGGGTATGTTTTGTTTCTCACATTTGTTGAGATGTTACATGTATAGGTTTAAACTTCATCTTGAGTCATCCAAAATCTTTGGGTTTGTTTATGAAGTCAATTCCAGACTGACACAAATGAATGTCATAGACAGAGTTAGCTCAAATGTACTTAAAATTTTGGAAAGCTGTGCTAATGTAGAATGTGTGTTCACAGCTGACTTTCTGTTCTCTGTTGTTAGGTTCATACGGGCACCTTGTAATATACAAAGCGATGTAACTCATTGTTTTAGTGGCTGTACATAGATTGGTGATTCAATGTTTTATCTTGTTCCGAACCCTGGCTACTGTATATTCATCACCTGTGTATAACATTCTTTTGATTTTTGCGTCTGGATGCTGGGAGGTGCATCCAGTTGTTGTTCGTAGCAAAGATCATGTCGCCGAGAGTACATCTCTCAAAAATAAACATCTCATTTTGTAAACCAGGCATTTTCTTGCCTCTTTGGTCAAAATGTAGCCATGTTGTCGTCTTTAGTGCTGTTGCTGTAGTGGATTGTGTACCAGGCTCTTGTGCAGTACACCAATAGCTATTGGTGTTGTGTTGTATCCGATATTTCCATCAGGGCTGAAGCCATAGCCAGGAGGACATTACCTCCTCCTGCCATAGCATGATTGGTCCTGGTAAGTACAGAAGAGGCCATCTTAAGGTACTCATGTTCCTCACTTGGATGGTGTCTTTTACTTGCCCTTGCAAAGACACAAGGTACAAGGCACCACGGCTTACTGTCCCATATATGTGATGGACTGAAGAGCCAGGGATGATTAATCCCTTATGGCCCACGATTCAAACCCGACCTGCCGCTTGCTATAAAGCGGACATGATAACCACAAGACTATCAAGTCTCCTCTACTGGTCAGCTATTGGTCATTTCCGTTAGTGTGAACTGGCGGTTACGGACAGTATTGACTTGTCCAACATGTACGGTATATGTATACAGCTGTGCTTGTCCAGCTGGTTGTTTCAGCCATGTTGGAGTCAGTTACTCTTTTGTCCTACTCTAGAAAATGAGGACTATTGAACCAAGATGTTCATTGGTAAAATGGAGTATATTTGGTAGCATCATTTACAGTAATTACATGTGAGCGCATTCTACAGACAAAACATCTGGAATGTTCAAGGGTTTACCCGTGATTACAAATTACCATTAACATAACTGATGGCACAGGTTGTCACAAAAATAACTAGAACTGTGAAATTTGCTTGCAGCAAATTTGATGGTCCCTACATCAGAAAATGCAAACTGAGTGAAGAAAGGGCAAGGAGGGGTATGAAGGAAGATTCAAAGAATGTCAAATGTAAGACTTCAGTCTTGTCTTCTCCACGTTGGAGGCGACATTTTATTTGTTTGAGTTACTCAAGTGTCTTGATGATAAGTCGTTCTGACTGCGACTCAAAATATTGGTTTGATAGTTTTATTTGGAGTAGATAAAAAATGTCTCGTGCAGGTGACATCGGTTTGGTTTGTGTTAAGTGGAACCCACTGAGTACCAGATGGGGGGAGCACTGGAGGACAGGGTTCAGTTAGTGGTGTTGAATGATGCCTAATGAAAGTTAGTGTGGAATGATATTCATCATCATCCTTTTGAGAGCCTGCTGTAGCCATTATTAACTTTGGGCTCCTCGGCGTGGAGTCCAACAAACTTAAAATTTGGTGCCAAAAAGGAATGCTAAGCTGCAGAGAGTTGAATATTGGCTGTATGAGGGAGGGTATGTTTTGTTTCTCACATTTGTTGAGATGTTACATGTATAGGTTTAAACTTCATCTTGAGTCACCCAAAATGTTTGGGTTTGTTTATGAAGTCAATTCCAGACTGACACAAATGAATGTCATAGACAGAGTTAGCTCAAATGTACTTAAAATTTTGGAAAGCTGTGCTAATGTAGAATGTGTGTTCACAGCTCACTTGCTGTTCTCTGTTGTTAGGTTCATTCGGGCACCTTGTAATATACAAAGTGATGTAACTCATTGTTTTAGTGGCTGTACATAGATTGGTGATTCAATGTTTTATCTTGTTCCGAACCCTGGCTACTGTATATTCATCACCTAGCTGTGTATAACATTTCTTTTGATTTTTGCGTCTGGATGCTGGGAAGTACATCCAGTTGTTGTTCTTAGCAAAGATCATGTCGCCGAGAGTACATCTCTCAAAAATAAACATCTCATTTTGTAAATCAGGCATTTTCTTGCCTCTTTGGTCAAAATGTGGCCATGTTGTCATCTTTAGTGCTGTTGTTGTAGTGGATTGTGTACCAGGCTCTTGTGCAGTACACCAATAGCTATTGGTGTGGTATTGTATCAGATATTTCCATCAGGGCTGAAGCCAGGAGGACATTAGCCCCTCCTCCCATAGCATTATTGGCCTTGTTTCTCACTTGGATGGCGTTTTTTACTTGCCCTTGCTAAGACACAAGGTACAAGGCACCATGGCTTACTGTCCTATATATGCGACGGACTGAAGAGCCAGGAATTATTAATTCCTTATTGCCTGGGATTCAAACCTGACCTGCCGCTTGCTATAAAGTGGACATGATAACCACAAGACTATCAAGTCTCCTCTACTGGTCAGCTATTGGTCATTTCCGTTCACTCAGCTTGACCATCATACCCAGCGGTTACGGACAGTATTGACTTGTCCATCATCGGCTGTGCTTGTCCAGCTGGTTGTTTCAGCCATGTTGGAGCTCAGTTACTCTTGTCCTACTCTAGAAAATGAGGACTATTAAACCAAGATGTTGATTGGTAAAATGGAGTATATTTGGCAGCATCATTTACAGTGATTACATGTGAGCGCATTCTACAGACAAAACATCTGGAATGTTCAAGGGTTTACCCGTGATTACAAAAGACCATTAACAGAACTGATGGCACATATTCAAAAATCGACTAACAAATTATCTAAATGTTTAGAAGAATACATCTAGGCCTATGTCTACATTGTAAGAACAGCTTAGGTGCCATGTTGTGACCCTCATTAAAAACTACACATCCTAAACATTAATTGAGACATAAAAAATGATTTCAACCTGGCAATTACAAGTCATGATCACCCAATGAAGCATTCATGTGTGTATGTATATCATCTCTACAATCGTGTTTTCTGCTGGTGACCTATGTTTGTATTGAATCATAAACCGCATTCATTAACACGGTATGACGATGATCGCGATCTGGCTGATACATCTTGAGGTCATTTGTGACGAAACTCCACGCTAACTGGTTGTGGATATCGACAAAGGTGTACTGCCCACCGTGACCGTGGTGACCAAATATAAGTTGACCCTGAAGAAGAAAGTGAAAGCAGTTCCAAAGGTCTTCATTTGCAGAAGCTGATGCAGACTCGTAAAGGGAGCTGGGGCACTACTGTGTCCTTCGAAACAATCTGCCGATCTCATGGTGAAGGCAAACTTGAGCTGCCATTATTACTGATGTGAAGGCTTGCTCATTAGAAAAACTTAACTTCATATACTGTGCTTAAAATCATCACAAACCTGGGGATTCTTCCTGGTCAGCATTCCCTGAGCAAACGTCGTCTCGTGGTGCAATACCAAATCAACTCGAGTTGGGCCACTATTCAGGAATTGTTTTATCGTCTTCTCCGAGAGCAGTGTTTTCCCTTCAAACTTCCCACCATTGGCAATGATTCCAAAGAGTTTAGCAAGGCCTCTTGCCGTGCCCATACCAGTCCCAGATGAGAGTGGGGTTCGACGATAATCAGGGTTGTTACAGTTGATATCCTGAAATGAAAATACTTCGTGTATGAATCAGGGAAGAAACTCCTGTACTTCAACCTCAAACACTCACACAAGTCATACGCCTTTCTTTCTATAACCATCTCCTCTATCAGTAAAACCTCCTCAGAGGTACTGCTTGATTTTGAGGTCATTGAGCAGTTTTCTTGCAATCGTGTGTTAATTGAGTGTGGAAGAAAGAAAGAAAGAAAGAAAGAAAGAAAGAAATAAAAATTTCCTACCTACCCAGTGATATCAAGATGGTCCCTACATTGATATGTAGGGACCATAACTAACAAATTACCTAAACGTTCATCATGGACTACCATGTGTCTGTACTACCTCATACTTCGTATGCACAAACGTTTGTGCGAGCGTAGTCAGAGGGCGGAGTGATGTCACAACCCTTGAGTAGTCAAGATGCTAAACGTTAAGACCAATACATTTATGTCTACAGGTGAGGTGCCATGTTGTGACCCTGACTGACCCATCTTCCTGATCATTAATCGAGACATTAAAACATGATTTCAACTTGGCAATTACAAGTCATGAACACCAAATGAACCATTATCTCTACAATCATGTGTTTTCTGCTGGTGACCTATGTTTGTATTGAATCATAAACCGCATTCATTAACACGGTATGACGATGATCGCGATCTGGCTGATACATCTTGAGGTCATTTGTGACGAAACTCCACGCTAGCTGGTTGTGGATATCGACAAAGGTGTACTGCCCACCGTGACCGTGGTGACCAAATATAAGTTGACCCTGAAGAAGAAAGTGAAAGCAGTTCTAAAGGTCTTCATTTGCAGAAGCTTATGCAGACTCTTGTAAAGGGAGCTGGGGCACTGCACTATGTCCTTCAAAACAATCTGCCAATCTCATGGTGAAGGCAAACTTGAGCTGCCATTATTACTGATGTGAAGGCTTGCTCATTAGAAAAGCAGCACTTGGCAAACTTAACTTCTTAAACTGTGCTCAAAATCATTACAAACCTGGGGATTCTTCCTGGTCAGCATTCCCTGAGCAAATGTTGTCTCATGGTGCAATACCAAATCAACTCGAGTTGGGCCAGTATTCAGGAATTGTTTTATCGTCTTCTCTGAGAGCAGTGTTTTCCCTTCAAACTTCCCACCATTGGCAATGATTCCAAAGAGTTTAGCAAGGCCTCTTGCCGTGCCCATACCAGTCCCAGATGAGAGTGGGGTTCGACGATAATCAGGGTTGTTAACGTTGATATCCTGAAATGAAAATACTTCGTGTATGAATCAGAGAAGAAACTCCTGTACTTCAACCTCAAACACTCACACAAGTCATACGCCTTTCTTTCTATAACCATCTCCTCTATCAGTAAAACCTCCTCAGAGTATACATGAAGCATGTAAGACACTGTACTTACCAAGAAATCTTTAATTGACAACACAGCTTTGTGTGCGTTCGACCCTTTGTCCGTTAAAACTGTAAACCCACTCCACAACATTCCCCAACTTCCACTTGCCACAGACTCATGAAACCCAAACAGAGGTGGATTATAGCTGGTCGCTGCTCGGTAGAATTCAGCATTTGGCAGCCCAATGAAGAAGTCAAGACCTGAAATATGACACATAGTAAAACTACTTCTGCAAGATCGTGCAGTGCATGCGAAAGTAATGGAAAGACTTCTTCTGCTGTGCCAGTAACCTGCCATCACACCAAGCGAGTATCAGCTCTAAAACTTACCAAATGGAATGGCTATTTCTTCTCTGAAGAATTCTGCTACTCCTCTTCCTTTTGGGTCTGTGTGCCGGATGAGTTGATCAACATACATACCGTGAGTAAATGCATGATAACCATGCTTGGTCCCTGCAAAGAAAAAAGTTTCGAAAAAGCATATTGGTTGAAGCCTTCACCAACTTCAGTGAAGCAAGGCAGGGAAATTGTCCAACATATATTTTGTACTATAAACTCAAGTCTTCCACATCCATTGACCTTACATTGTACATGTAACCTATGCATGTCTTCAATAGACATTAGCTTCAGACAACCAATAAATAGATATCTCGCTCACCTGGTGTCCAAGCAGGTTTCTGAGCTGCCAGAATTTTGCCAACTTTCTTAGGTTCCTCTGTGAGTTCTTTGATGGTCACTGGCTCATCAAGGCCATGCAGCCCTGCCTACAAATAAAATGAAGTGGTCAAAGATCTTTAGATAAAATAACCTGCTGCAACACTAAAATGCCGGCTATGCAGAATCTATGCATCTGAAAGTTTAAGTGTTACCTACCTCATGGTTGAGTAAAGTGCGAACTGTGATCTTGCTCTTCCCATGTTGGGCAAAATCTTGCCAGTATCGTGATACTGGGACATCATAGTCAATGTAACCCCTGGAAAAAAGACATACAGATAATCATCCATCCTTGCCTCCGGCTCTCTTGAAGACTTTCAGAGGCTACCAAGAAGCTGCTCATTCAGAACTATTGAAATTCAATTGAAACTTTTACTGGTTCCATACTCCTCAGCTGGAAGGTGGAAGTAAGCAGAGTCGATTACCTCGCTCAAGGAAAACTAAGATTTGCCTTCACTTGACCGAGATGCAGACCTGGACTTCCGACTCAGCAGGCCTGTACTGTGGCACAAAACAACACTGCTTTGTATACTGCCAAGCCTTGAAAGTATTGTGCTACCAATAATGAACATTTGTTGACTAGGGCCTACAATGGTCACATACCTGTCGACGAGGACCCCAATACAGAGCGATCCCACAGCTTTAGTAACGGACATCACCATGGCGATGGTGTCATTCTGCCACTTGCTCTTACTATACACATCAGCGTAACCACCCCACACATCAACAACAGGTTTACCATGGTGATAAACTGCAAAGGCGCCACCTATCATTCCATTGTCTATCAAAGTCCTGAAAATGAAAGACTTGGATCACTGCCATGCAAATGTAGGGGCCTAGGCCTAGAAGGCTTACAGCATTTTTGAATTATGATTATCCTCCCCCCACCAGTTGTAGGGTAGCTAGGCCTAACCCTAGCTAGGGCCTAGTGTCCCTGACCCTGACCCTAACCCTACAAAACCCTATCCCTATCATCATAACAACTCTGTGGTGGGTGATTGTGCAGTAAGCATGCATGCAATGCATGAATGAATGTCCATCCCCCCTTGGGGACCTTAGTTAGTGCTAGGCCTAGGCCTACGCTACTGCTGTAGGCCTAGGCCTAGCATGCTGCTAGTGTAGTAAGTGTGTAGGCCTACATTCTACAATAAATATGAATAATTTGAAGTTTGCTCACTTAAATTCACGCCCAACTCTGAAGAATTTGCTATCGGATTCTCCCTTCATGTGCAGGGGAAGTTTGGGTTGAAAAATTCTTTGCAAATAAGCGATAACGACGCAGGTTAGCAGTACAGTGATGGCAGTTTTGGTGAAACCCATAATGATCAGATGATTTTAGTGTCACTCGTCCACCATGTTTTATTGTCGCTACAGATAAACTTCGACTTTACCATTCCGCGTCGGCCTAGTGACGTAATTGGCAGTCGTAGTAATGGAATGTTCCAGCAGATGGCTTCAAGTCTGTGTTTAACATCGTGGATTACTAGCGAGTTTTCGCAAAGCCCCCGAAACGCCAACGCGAACGTCTATCCTTTTGTTCGGTGCTCTCTTCGTGGCATCGAACAATGGGATTGGCGTTCGCGTTGGCGTTTCGGGGGCTTTGCGAAACTCCCTACTATACCATAAGCAACCCGGAATGTGTGGACCCGCGGCTGTTGAAGCACAAGTAGCAAAGGTAATCAAAGTTTATGTATGATGTCATTGAGGAAAATAGCGTCACAAAGTTGCTCTAAGAGGAGCTTGGTGTCGCACGATTGGCGGGCCAAAAATGATTGATTGTCTGTTGTAGTCCCCAAGAGCAGGCCAGTTGGGGATCATGCTTAGACCAACGCCTACTAGTAGGCCTAGGGTTAGGATAGGCATAGAAGATTTTTTCCCTAAGAAGTCGACGAAACAAAAGATAGGGCTCTATTTCTTCGGTGTACTGAAGTCCACTGAGTAGCTACCGGTACGCCTATCTACCATCGGAGATTTGGGGGAGGGGGGTCTTTTTCGCCCGCGCGCCGCTGTTTTTGTCCTAGCCTATGTCCCGGCCCTATGGTAAATAGACCTAAAGGGTTCCGGATATTGCCAATAGAAAAATGACAGAGAGGGACCGTGGACCGAACCATGGGTATGAGGACGTTTTACAATCTCGTACTCAGGGCTAAGAATTTGGCGCCAACACGAGAACCTGCTTACCTGATGACGAGTCAAAAATGCTTGGATACGAGATCGGCATTTCGCTGCGCGCGCAGCATCAGCAACCTGCCGTCTGCTGCCGATTTGAAAGTGTTCGATTTGAGCGGATGTTGGATTACACAAACGGATAGCATCATGTCACCTCTTATTTTTCGGAGAAAAAAGGCAATATTAAAACGGCCTCTGAAAGTCGCGTTTACAGCCGTTCTTTTCTGCTGTACGATGCTTTTTTCGCGTTTCTCTGGGCGGAGTCATGGTAAGTGTAATCATTCATTCTCTTCCCGGCGACATGTCTCCTGCTGGCTAGCGCTCTTGGTATATTAGCGCAATCAATATCACTCAGCTATGATCTGTTACTATTCAATCTGGTCCTCATGGTTTAGCAACGGTTTCCTGCCCCGCGGCAGTTTGGTGCAAATTATAGGTATATCTGATGCTAAATAAGTAACAGTGTCTGCTGTGTGATATCAATGACTGCTCACAGAATCCGCTAAGAGATTCAACACTTCATATATTAAATGCGTATTCGATATGAATGGTGTCTATTGATGCGGCTGTAGAGGTGGTTGGTAGATCAGATGTGGCAGACGGTGAAATGGTTTTCCTACCCATAAATAAGCCAAAGTGATGACGTCACGAAAGCACGCGTAGTCCACCTTGATCAGTCTGTTTTTGGAGGCAGGGTGGTCGGGCTGCAGTGCAGGTCAGGCCATTGGTCTGTGGTCCGTCTTGGAGTAATTCTTGAGAGTCACCCTAGCCCTTCTGATAGGCAAGTGTTGCCCTCAAGACCGACAGGTGTTCCCTCCTTGAAGAATCGGAGTCGTCCCAAACTCTATACCGAAGAGAAGAGAAATTTTCTTTCACGCACCCAGCCCACCCTTTTGGCATCCTACGAGCGGGCGTCTGTGCCAGGTGCGCGTTGGTTCCGAGTTCTCCATTTCCCCATATCTTAGACGGACGTGTGACTGCACATGACGTCCATCACATTGGATACTTGCTATCCGCGTAAAAAGCCTTGGGTTGGCGCCATCTTTCACAAATTAAGAACATCTTGGCTCTATTCTGGACGCAGTAGGCCCTGTTCAAAGTGCCACTGTTCCTGTGATCCTGCCACAATGGTCAGTAATTCCAAACTCTGGTGCTTGATGCCTGCGCATTCTGTCCACGTGAATCCCCTATTGAATGGGACCGCCATCTGATTGGTTTACATGAACATGAACATGACGGGAACCAACTACAGCATTCATGACTATTGAATGACCAACTGGAGAGCGAGCTGAGTGGCCCAATATGTTCATCGAAGACAGAGCGCAGAAAGTCGTCAACACAGTCTCGCAATAACTCATTGTGCGTGTGTGGAGGCCCCAAAAGCCATGGCAACACCGATTATCTGAGAAGCCTGGTGGACCCCACCCACACATTAATTCCACAAGACCAAGCAATGTCCCCAGGTCGTCCCCAAATCATCCCTCGGTGATTTTAGTTTTTGTTTATTACTGTGTTGGCTCTATTGCACATTGATATCACTCACAAATTGAGCTTTACTGTGCTCAAACATTCCACTCGCCCCCGGCTGCTATAAAAACAGTAACAGCCATCATGTTAATCATCTTTCCTCTGGCCGCGGGACGTCATGACGGGAATGGCGAACCAATGAGATTCGTTGTTGCAGTTATTTCACGATCATGCCCTCTGGTGGGGGCGACGTGCATCAAAGGCCACGTCATCCAATATAAGCACTCCTTGCTTCATACTCATGCAGTTTATCTGCCTACATCATGATATTCTTCAGTATGATTAGGGACATGAATTTATGCGGCCCATCAGATCGAGAGGAAGAGAGCGTTAACCATCCCAATCCACAGTTAGCAAAACCGTGTCACGCGACTTGAAAATCCTAGAAATGTTCAAGTTGACTAACTGACATGCTTGATGAACCTTCGTGCGCCAAGCCGAGTCCACCCCCTCCCCCATCCGAACTCGCACCCAGGGTCTTCAAACCGCCCCTCCTAGCCCTTCTGAGGGGAGGAGTACGACCGTAAATGACCTGGCAGGATGCCCTTCATCCCTTCGTACGGTACCAAAAATATCCACAAATAATCGGTCAGACAAAATCGTAGTGTGAAAAGCTGACACCAGTATGTTTTAAATGTAGATCCATTGAAATACAATCTTCCTGTTGGAAACAAAGTGGAAAAAACTCTCCACAAACAGCAACAAAATCAAACGAGATCGGTCATGTCGGTTCCTTTATTGTACGTCACGAGGATGACAGATTCTCAGCCGGTGGGAATAGAACAGTTAATGAAATAATGCTTGAGCAAACAGCAGTGTTATTTCGCCCACCAGACGGACGGACAAAGCATCGTCGGTGTAACCTATCGGAAGGGGATTATGTGCACTGATGGCACATTGTAGGAGAAATGAGAGAGCACTGTACTTAATCTCATAAAAGCTGATCGTGCGGTCAATCATTCTCTTTGATAGCATCGGGAAAAAACTTGATAAAAGATGAGCTATTCTGGCTCGTTAATTAGGCAGAGATGCTTTGGTAAGTAGAATAAACGGAGGCAAGTCGGAGGGAGATCCTTGATAAGAGCTATTTATTTCTCCTTTGATATACATATGACCGTCGTGGCAGTATCAATTTTAGACCCCGCCCGCCCACTGCGGTGGTTGTGACTGCACTTGATACTGATGTCCCTTCCGCACTATGCGCACTCATCACGTATCGTCTGTCCGCCGTGGGTCATCCAGTTCACTTCGCAGAAACGAACATTGCGAATGATAATGTTCTCTAAGCTTTGTGAAGCACCAGAAAAACCCTTTGAAGCGTGAGATGTCGCTGATTCCTCCCTCCGCTGGCGGCGGCATCGGGAACCAAGAATCCAGGTAAAAAAGGCACATGGTAAAAAAGGCACCGGTAAAAAAGGCACTAAGGCACCGGTAAAAAAGGCACTGGTAAAAAAGGCACATAAAAATCACCGGGTAGGTAAAAAAGGCACACTTGTCAGAAAACTGCACGAATTGGTGGAATATGGAATCATGTTTCATTTATGGCAGATTTCTGTCCATTTCCCATTGATAATCCCAGTTGGTCCGACATTGAAGGGATTTGTAAGTTTTGTAGGCCTTTTCTGTTCTATTCTGGGTGCCTTTCTCAGTACCTTTTAAGGTTCTTCCTCCATCTTTCAAGCAATGACAGCCAAGACTTAGCTCTCCCCCTTGAATTGGGTGCGGTTATTCATGGCAGCCGGTGGATTAAAAGAAGATTGGGAAGATGTCTAAGTTCTGGGGGGGGGGGCTTATATCCTGTGCCGGATACCTCCCAGACGTGATCAATACGCACAAATAAGCCTTTTGAAAAATTAAAGAAAATGGTGAATTCGGGAAAAAAATATACCTTACATGTAGTTCACCAATGCAAATACCAATATGCCTTGCAAAAAGTGACTAAGTCCAAATCAATTTTTTTCATTTCGGGGAAACTGGCTTAAAAAGAGCACAAGGAGTCCAAATAGCCAGTAGTGCCTTTTTTACCTACCCAGTGATTTTTATGTGCCTTTTTTACCGGTGCCTTTTTTACCAGTGCCTTTTTTACCATTGCCTATTTTACCAGTTCCTTTTTTACCAGTGCCTTTTTTACCGTGCCTTTTTTACCGGTGCCTTTTTTACCGTACACCGGGAACCAATACGGAATGTCCTGACTGCGGACCTGTCATTCCAGTCAGTGCCGACGGCGGTGATTGGTTGAAAAAGCAATGGTTCGCAGAAATACTGACACCAATAACAATCCCGCTTTTTACTACAAAACTACATGTTCTATGCTAGCGGTGAACCGACACCAGCAATATTATTTCAATAACTAGATAACCTGATACGTTATCGTAGCGTTTATACGCAGAATAGAAGTAATTAAGACGACGTGTCGTGTGTCTATGACGTAAACCGAGAACAAGGCTTGTAATTGGCTAAACTTATCCTGTTACAGTGTGTAGTATCTGAATCATAAATCGTATGGGCTGAAAATATCTTGGAAGATAACAGGTCGGTCTGTTGTAGAACAGAAAGGAACCGTCGAACTCTAGGCTGTATATGAATATGTTTACCCCCACCCCCACCCAACCCTACCCCGTATTATCATCACACTGATTCTATTCCTTGGACAAATATTGTCAGACAACGAGAATAGACTTTATACACCAAAGCAATTGCTTACCAAAGTAACTATTCTTTTGCAGCAGCAGTCTTCTGTCAAAGTGACGGAGTAGTAGGCGTATGTCTCCTTTTTAAATGTGTTTGGGGAGGGGCACCTTATACGGTACACTGTAAAAAATCATCCGTTTTTATGGGTACGGAGCCGTGGGTACACGTACCAACATGGGAACACTAAACTAAAGTTGTATCGTCCCGCGTGGTGGGTAGCCTACAGCGGGCCCGTGGGAAATGGGCTTAAAAATTGGACAAGGAATTTACCCATTGCCATGGGTACGCTGTACCTATTTCTTTTTACAGTGTATGTGATGAAAAGGACGGGTCTTGGTTGCTGCTGTCGACTCGGAAAATGTCGACAACATCGCACCACACCGCCGAATAGTCTTCGAACGTTCATCCACTTCTAGTCTCCAATGGTGGCTGTGCTTACTCCAGAGAAGGATGGTACGGAGATTCTTCTTTATTCCTTTATTCTAAATTCCTTTATCTCTTTTCAGATGTTCCAGGAGAAGAGACAGTTGATAACCATGACAGAGCAGGATTTATCTCGCGGCATGTCATGGCGATACCCTACAAGGAGCGCCCTCTTATTATCGGCGAGAACGGGACAGTTCTTGACGTAAACGCCACCCTCCCGGCGAACTGGACGGAAAAGGATCACCAGTGCACTCCACCTGGTGAGTAATGTCAACCCTTCTTACCATTACCCCCGACATATCTCGGGTGTACTCAAGGAGCAGTCCATCCGGCGTAATACTTGGCAGTGTCCTTTCAGACCAGTTGAGAATACGAAAAAGAGGCCACTCCACTCTGGAGTTGGCTCTCTTGGGGCAATTCGAAATAGAAAACTATGTCGTTTGTGTTATTGGTCTCAGCGTACGTCATAAAGCCAGTGGGACACCAGGCAATATCGCCAGAGATCTACTCGACACCGATCTTCTCGCCAGCCACCGCAGATAAGGCGATATCGTCTATGGAGTTGTTTGATATTGGGTGAACATCGGTGGCTAGAGGATTCCACGCATCGCTGTCCAGCGCACACTTGGCGACAACAGCCGATTTTGCTCGCTGGCGATATCGCCAAGTGTGCTGCTGGCTGTCGGGGAACTTATACGGCATTTACAATGTCGCTTGTTCATTGATGTTGTTGAAGCATCCATGACCTCGACTGGACCCTTGGTCAGAAAATCCAGAAGGATGGATGCTTGTTGAATCATTCAACATGTTCAAGGGGTGTCATTCGCTGGCTTTCGTCGTCTTCGTGCATGATCCCTGTTGCTCTTTCGAAGTCCATGACGCAAATTTCTGAGCAGCACAGTTGAAGTCATTCCATACAGGTGCGACAGGAATCAGCGTCCTAGGAATGCTGGTCCTCCAAACAATAGCCCGCTATTGTAAGGTTATATTCCAATGGGGATGGTCTCTCTAGCCATATATTCTAATCCCTCGCTGAACAATAAGACCGGACTTGGATTCCCGGGTGGATTCCAGGGGGACTTGGATTCCTTTCACACCTGTCCTCTCATGTCAAATCTGTAACTTTTTGCAAAAAAAGGTGTTCGCTGAAAAGAGCACTTCATGGACGTCTCAATATGTTCCGCTGGAAACTGACACCAAAATTGAAGTACCTCTCACCTATACCAAGCACACAAGTTGGCCGCTTTCCTCAACCACGACACGGTATTGATCTTGATGGAGCCGGACGTGTTCGCCGCGGAGAAAAATCGAACCAGCTTATCATAGCGATATCCTCTAAATACCCTGGTGTCATCCCCTGTTTGACTGGCTGACACTGACGGCTGGTGTACGTGACTTTGCTTCTATTAGCATGTAGAGCGTTGATCATCCTCTGTGACCTGAGCGACCGAAGACGGGGTCGACGGACGGACTGGGGATTTCGCGAGTAATGGCGGCATGAAATGGCCCAGCAAAGCAGGAGGTGATGACGGCAGTATTGGACCAACAGATAAGGCCTGGGAACAAGATTTTAGCTTCGTTCTCATACTCGGCCCAAGACGCCTGACCCGTCGGTTTTCGTCCCCCCACCCGCCAGTGTCCTGGGCACACCAGGTGTGCCCAGGATGCCCCAACCCATCTTTGCTTCTTGTCCTTGGTAAAGTTTGCGTGAGGGTCATGAAACCAAAGTTTTGTAGAATGGCATCCAGCACTGATCGAGTCGGCTCCAAATTCCGGGCCGACGCCCGTTCCTCCGTCTGTGCTGCTCTATAAATCTCTCCAATCCGTGGATGTATCGGAGAACTAATGTAACGGACATCCGACCGGCATAATGAATATTGTACAACTGTTTCCCGAGTTTGCAGGCGATAAATAGTCTCTGACAATGATAAAGTCGGATGGAGAGGTAGTTATACTGTTCTTATGGAGCCGACTTTTTCTCAATGATTGAAGAGAAGAGAGGTCTCGTTTCAAAGATCTATCGGTGTCTTTTTGCCAGCAGTACAGAAAGATGTTTGAATACCAGTGGTTCATGGCGCTTGATGCAGTCAACTCACTGGACCATTCGTCCACTCCATTTGCTATGCTGAGAGAAGACAAGTACCGTTATTGTGGCCATCTCATAAATAAGGCGCAATTATGTCCTTCAGTAAGTAGGTCACAATGATGTTCTCCATTGTAAGTAGGTCACAATGACGTCCTTCATTAAGTAGGTAACAGTGACGTTCTCCGTTGCAAGTAAGTCACAATGACGTCTTTCATTGTAAGTAGGTCACAATGACGTCCTTCATTAAGTAGGTCAAAATGACATTCTTCAGTAAGTAGGTCACAATGACGTCCTCCATTGAAATAAGTCCCAATGGCGTCCTTTATCGAGATCTAACGGAGAAGAGACCACTTATCTTTGACTCAGTCCCAATATCGATCAAGAAAAACCGATCACGGTCAATCAGAAGCCCATAATGGATGACTATTGGTTAGTTTGATGGCCGTGTATTGGCCACTTTATCGTGTCTGGCTTGTTCAATCTCCTCCATCGCTGCTGACCCTCACGTCGCTTGGATTCTCGATGACCAAAACGAGTACCACGCAATGGCGGGCACCGGAGGTCTGAAAGGCAAGACCGCGATGAATTGATCTCATTCCTCAGGAGATGTTATTGATTTCATAAGCAGTTGATGGATGACTGGGCTGATAAAATCATCGGCCTCTTGATTTCAATGAAAGAGAGACCGTGAAGACATGGCCTCTCCCTCCTTTGGACACAATGACGATGAGATGAATAGATGGAGGTGGCAGGATGATCAATCAAAGAGCTATCGTTACAAGGGCAACAAGTCAGAAGAGCACACACAGCCAATCATGACGTTTGTCGATGCGAGGGCACCAATGAGTTCTTGTGCTGTGGCGACCAACCAATCAGAGCGCGTGTTCTCCCTTGGACACAATAAACGGATGGACGTGACTGGATGATACTTTAACCAATCAAAGCTGTCGTTACAACGGCGCAATAAACCAGAGCACACTTGACAAGCCAATCAGAAAGTGTGTCGGTGTGGCGGCGCCAATGGAGCTCTTGTGGCTGAGAGCAACCATTCAGAGTGCGTGTTACATTTAACAAACGTCATGTTATATATTTTTTTGTTGTCCACCTACGGCGAATCAGACTGAGTCTGAGAATATCTTCCGGTCAACTGATCAGGCACTGTTCACCTGATTGCCTCCACCCATTTCTACTCTACTCACGGCCAGCGTCTCCGCCGTTTACTCGCCGCCCAATTCATGTTATGTTCATCCACGCAGTCTACACATAATTAGATTCCCCAATCAATTCCATGGTTGATCAACCTCTCACCATTTGGTTATCATCTTTCAAGAGCCCTTACTCAATCGACTGGAAGATGCTGACGATTTCTACAAACACGAACCGGTGAGGACAGTTGATGAAAAAAGACGCATCCAAATACGACCTCGTTAAAGACGAACTATTCACAAGGTGTGGCGTGTTTTTGCGGTGCAAACAATAGGAGCGATCAGCCACGCTAATTGTCATAAGATGGCAGCAAAGTCCTAGCGGACCAATACAAAAGAACATTCTCCCGATTGGTGCTCGCTCAACCATGAATGGGTCCGCTGGTCATTGAATTGGACCGTAGTGACACCTATTGGTCAACTGACTGACAGCTCCTGTTCTTCTGAACGGTACCTTAATCCGCTCTTAGAAACTGTTGAACCGTTTTTCTGACGTTTTATAATCTTGCGCTTTTAACCTGGTCTTCTGTTTTTTTCTGTTAGTGTCTTTGACTCTGCTCCGGGCGATCAAATACAGTATCCCAGACGGCAGACACAAGTGCCTGGGACAAACACCATCGATTTATCACTATTGGACGCTTTAAATGTCAAATGAAGCCGCTGTCATATTCGGAAGAAGTATCAGCATAAATCCAAAATGGCTGCCAATCTGACATCGGCTGTGAGCCATCAGAATGTCGATACGCCGTCAACGTCTCCGCTGAGAACAGGGTCTGTAGTTTACTCCTACCGATTGGAAGATTTGGGCCGCTCGATAGCTAATCGGAACCAGACAAATTTCGCTCTGGGACGATTCTGGCATGCCTATGGATCAGCCGATTGATTTTCATTGTAAGTTGCCAAGGGAACGACACTATGTGGCTACCATCGAATGTGCCGAATCCAACGATTTTGAGAGGTTCCGTACGAAGATACAGCCGTAGAACATATACATAGATTCTGTTTAATAGATGGTGTAAAAAATGTTAAGAGCTGAACACCAAATACGGCTTGACTAGCTCTGTAGACAGCACAGGGCAAATTTAATGTGCAGCAGAAGGAAAAAAGAGCGCCCGGAGGAACCTATACGCCTTCATTATCAGATGAAGAGCAGGTCCAACCGGCGATCGAACCCACAACCTCAGAGGTGACAGGCCCAGATGTTTGCACTGCGCCACTCTTCATCCAGTCTTAGACTTTGTTCAAGGAATAGTCAGGCTTTTTATGCCAAACAAGTCGTTTCAAAGGGCCTATTCAACTACCTGTCTAGCATACTTCCTCGCTGATATCAACACTGCAAGCTGAACATAGTGATATTTGCCCAAGGTCCGTCAGCACGGGACCCCTCAGGCAACCACAACTAATCGCAAGAGGCCGGAACAAGGCGTCAAACCTCGGACGTCCTGCTCGCGGTAGTCAGTCCTTCAGCAGAGCAGCCGTCCTGAGAACCTCAGGTCATTTACGGTCGTACCCTCCCTCAATGAACCATGCGCGAGAAGGGGAGCCGGTTGTGAAGATCCTGGGTGCGAGGATGCAGAGCAGCACTCGGTGTATTTACATCCAGCACCTTTCCCTCGGGCTTGATTCCATTAACAGGGCGTTCCGTAAAAGATGGCAAGAATTTGGCAGCAACCAATTGACGCCAAACCTTGACAAACCCAACACTCTTGCGATAACTCAACGCCCACGAAGACTCTCATCTAAGACTCCATGTCAGCGATAGAGGAGCATGAACTGCGAACAGAATACATATAAACAGCTTTGCCAGCAATGATGATGGATAACCATCTTTCTTGATTTCACATAAACAGGATCTATCGGCCATGATGTGGTCATATAAGAACTCGTCTATCATCATTTCGCGCTCATGAACAGCAATCACGGCATCATACTTGGTGATGCTGATTTTAACGTATGTCTACTTGGTGCCGAGACAGGATGATGTGGGGGGGGGGGGGGCAAATCAGCATAAATCCAAAATGGCTGCCAATCTGACATCGGCTGTGAGCCATCAGAATGTCGATACGCCGTCAACTTCTCCGCTGAGAACAGGGTCTGTAGTTTACTCCTACCGATTGGAAGATTTGGGCCGCTCGATCGCTAATCGGAACCAGACAAATTTCGCTCTGGGACGATTCTGGCATGCCTATGGATCAGCCGATTGATTTTCATTGTAAGTTGCCAGGGAAACGACACTGTGTTGTGGCTACCATCGAATGTGCCGAATCCAACGATTTTGAGAAGTTCCGTACGAAGATACAGCCGTAGAACATATAGATTCTGTTTAATAGATGGTGTAAAAAATGTTGAGAGCTGAACACCAAATACGGCTTCTGTAGACAACAGGGCAAATTTAATGTGCAGCAGAAGGAAAAAAAGAGCGCCCGGAGGAACCTATACGCTGCAAAAGAAAGCCGTCTTCATTATCAGATGAACAGCAGGTCCAACCGGCGATCGAACCCACAACCTCAGAGGTGACAGGCCCAGATGTTTCCACTGCGCCACTCTTCATCCAGTCTTAGACTTTGTTCAAGGAATAGTCAGGCTTTTTACGCCAAACAAGTCGTTTCAAAGGACCTATACAACTACATTGTACCTTTCTAGCATACTTCCTCGCTAATATCAACGCTGCAAGCTGAACATCGTGATATTTGCCCAAGGTCCGTCAGCACGGGACCCCTCAGGCAACCACAACTAATCGCAACAGGCCGGAACAAGGCGTCGAACCTCGGACGTCCTGCTCGCGGTATAGCCAGTCCTTCAGCAGAGCAGCACTCGGTGTATTTACATCCAACACCTTTCCCTCGGGCTCGGACGTCCTGCTCGCGGTATAGCCAGTCCTTCAGCAGAGCAGCACTCGGTGTATTTACATCCAACACCTTTCCCTCGGGCTTGGACGTCCTGCTCGCGGTAGCCAGTGCTTCAGCAGAGCAGCAGCACTCGGTGTATTTACATCCAACACCTTTCCCTCGGGCTTGGACGTCCTGCTCGCGGTAGCCAGTCCTTCAGCAGAGCAGCACCCGGTGTATTTACATCCAGCACCTTTCCCTCGGGCTTGATTCCATTAACAAGCCGTTCTGTAAAAGATGGCAAGAATTTGGCAGCAACCAATTGATGTCAAACCTTGACAAACCCAACACTCTCGCGATAACTCAACGCCCACGAAGACTCTCTCATCTAAGACTCCATGTCAGCGCCAGAGGAGCATGAACTGCGAACAGAATACATAAACAGCTTTGCCAGCAATGATGATGGATAACCATCTTTCTTGATTTCACATAAACAGGATCTATCGGCCATGATGTGGTCATATAAGAACTCGTCTATCATCATTTCGCGCTCATGAACAGCAATCATGGCATCATACTTGGTGATGCTGATTTAAACGTGTGTCTGATACTTGGTGCCGAGACAAGTATATAGGCTCTGAAGGGGGTCAGATGGAAGACCAGAAAATCGCTACTGCGGTGGTCAAAACACTAAAATTTTAGCACTTTTTCAAGGAAAAATGCCAAAATTTCAAGTGTCAAAAACCGTAAAAAAGTGCTAAAAAAATAGCAAAATCGTCACTACCACCGCAAAAAGCCCTTCACAGCTTCATCTGACCCCCTTCAGAGCCTATATACTGTAGATTCCCACTGAATNGTATGTCAAAAGGATACTTGCTCCCGATACTGCTTGAACAAACGTGGCCGCCAGGTTGCCATTTTGAACGAGGCGGACAAAGCTCTTGCCCGATCAGTCCTGCAATGGCCTCGCAGGTGGGCCTTCTGGCTTGTTCGGGTTCACAACAGATTCTCTTGGAATGGAAGCTTTGAGCGCAAAATGTGTCTCATCGAGGTATACGAGGTTTTCACCATTCGTTTATGGCCCATCAGCTGTACAGCGAGAGGTTTCCGTTCGTCATTCTACTCTGGCCCATAACCTGCACAAAAGGTTTCGGTCATTCTACTCTGGCCCATAACCTGCACAAAAGGTTTCGGTCATTCTACTCTGGCCCATAACCTGTATACAAAAGGTATTGCCCGTTCTATTCTGGCCCATAACCTGTACAAAAGGTTTCGCCGTCACTCCACTCTGGTCCATAACCTGTAAGCAGCTGTACCACCAACATGACGCCAATAGCTGCAGCAGACCCTCACTGAGATGACTTATTCACCTGCTATGCTGAGGTGAAACATGACTGACTGCATATAGATTATTCATCTCTTTCATAATCGGCTTCGTCTAATACAACTATGAATTGATCACTTTGAGTGAGACTTCTCTCCCGATGGCCTGATGGACATCCATAAATCGATCACGATTGATACATGGATGTTTGATACATTGTCGACTGTGTATTACTGAACGGGTTCTGATTGTAACCCGCTGAGGACGAAAAGCAATGGGGGAACCCGCACTAACGTTTTATCCCGACAGGGCGGCGCTGCGAACCGAAGACGTCAAAAACAGAGAAAAGCAACGCGACGTCGTCGCGTCACGACGTCCTTGATGCAGTGCAACAAGGACCAGACGTCGAAAAAAGGTACAACCGCTCTCAGCGCCTCCCAGTGGCGGTAGTTCTGCAGGTTCCTCATTTGAGAAAAACGTTCTTTCTCCAACGCCATCAGTTGTGGGATGGAGCAGCTCGTTCAGCGCATCACTTGATCCTTTCAGACCAGACTCCTGCTGAGTAGTCCTTGAGTCCTGCACCTCTAACATACTCAGCTGGGATTTCACGACCTTCCTTCCTCATGGCGACAAAGGTTGCCGTCACAAACGAGAACTATACAAGCAGTCATGTTTGAAGAAGCCTCATCGATTCCAGTCAAGGGGCTTCGGATTGAATTGCTGACAAGGCACCTCAGATATTGCCGACAAAGACTCAGCCGTCATAGGGTCGCCTGTCTCTCCAGTCACACATGTCAAATTCAAGCGAAACTCCATCAAATAGTGACATTTCTGTATCTGTTACATATAAAAACATTTCCTAGCATGAATCCTGTGGCGCGTGTAGCAGAGATCGATGATATGTGATGTGATAGGAGAAATGATGAGAGATACACGCAATCTCCGTAGGATGTGCAGCGATCGATCTGCCCATCCGATATTCGTGCTAATGGTATTGATATGCTACTAGTATTTCTGTACCACAGTTGTTATCTACAGATACAGGTACATTGTGTTGACGTCAGTCGCTATTCAACTCACCGTTAGCCAGAAACGGAAAAGTTAGCCATCCCCAATTAGCGGCTTACATCTACAGACACTTTTCCATTACCAAACCTAATCGTCTTCTCCTGGTTCATCTATCGACTTACGTAAGCTGCAAGTTTGGATAATAGAAAGTATATTGACCGCAGCTGACCATTACTCGAGCCAAATCACCAGTATCCCCCCGTGGGTCATCTGTTAACCCTCCCCTCCTAGCCATGGCTTTGACCTAATTGTCCATTATCCAATGCTGAGGACCAGTGTACAAACCACCTGCCGTTTGTCCATAACTCGAACTTAAACTATGGTAAATTCCACTTGTAATTGGTTTAGGAATTGACGCACTTATCCATTACTCCACCCTTGGAGGAATTATACTGACAGTATAATACTGTATATTATACTGTCAGTATAATTCCTCCAAGCTCAACCTTAATCAGTAACGAGGCAATATGCAATAGGTATATTGACTCCTCTTATCCATTACGTGGGCCTGACCCGTCTTTATCCATTAGTCAACCTTAATCCGCCCATATCCTGACTGTAAAGGGGCAATACGCAATACATATTGACCCCTCTTATCCATTACGTACAATGTAAGCCTACTCTCCCCTCTTATCCATTACTCAATATTAATCCGCCTCATTCCGCCTGTAAAGGGGCAATGTGCATTACGTATTAACCACTCTTATCCATTACGTACCCTATTGACGCCTCTTATCCATTACTCAACCTTAATCCGCCTACATTCCGCCTTTAAAGGGAACTAGAAATTGACTTGCGAGTCAATTTGAAGACCGCCCTTGAAAATTCACTGATAACGACGGAGTTCACTGATGAATTTTGTATACCCGGATTGACCGCAGCTGACCATTACTCGAGCCAAATCACCAGTATCCCCCCGTGGGTCATCTGTTAACCCTCCCCTCCTAGCCATGGCTTTGACCTTGTCCATTATCCAATGCTGATGACCAGTGTAGAAACCACCTTTGCCGTTTGTCCATAACTCGAACTTAAGAACCATGGTCAATTCCATGCCTTGTAATTGGTTTAGGAATTGACGCACTTATCCATTACTCAACCTTAATCAGTAAAGAGGCAATATTCAATAGGTATATTGACTCCTCTTATCCATTACGTGGGCCTGACCCGTCTTTATCCATTAGTCAACCTTAATCCGCCTACATCCTGACTGTAAAGGGGCAATACGCAATACATATTGACCCCTCTTATCCATTACGTACATTGTAAGCCTATACTCTCCCCTCTTATCCATTACTCAATCTTAATCCGCCTCATTCCGCCTGTAAAGGGGCAATGTGCATTACGTATTAACCACTCTTATCCATTACGTACCCTGACGCCTCTTATCCATTACTCAACCTTAATCCGCCTACATTCCGCCTTTAAAGGGAAATATGCAATTCATTACGTAGCCCTATAGCCTATACACCGCCTGTGAAGGCGGATTGACCCTTCTATCCATTATTCGGTCTTCATCAGCCTAAATTCTACCTTATAGTCTAGTCGAGTCTTGTGTAATGAGGAAACATAGCAACAATGATTAGGTTGGATGTGAGCCACATCGGACGGTTCAAAGCCATTGGACGACGTAAAAGAATGGCTAAAACGTGACTGCAGTTGGAATGTTGGGAACCAACTCTGGAGGCCAGTGCAAGAAGGCACGCGATATATCCGAAACTGAAGGAAAAACAGGACTGGTGTGGCCATCCGTTCATTATTTACCAGCAGAACTAATGGAATGCATCGAGAAAAAGTCTCGCATCTTTCCACTGACACCTGATAACTTTAGAACAATCACCAGCTGGGTGAGATCTCGAATCTTAAAAAGACGGTTCACTGTTGCGTGGTACCTTTCGGTGTAAAAGAATCATTAAATTGCTGTGGAAATGTCAAGTCTTGAAGAAAAAATGACCGGTAAATGAGGTCGAAGTGGGTGTCGTTACATAAATGAAGATGAAGCGAAGGAGTTTTTTCCTGTGACAAACATCATTAGTGTTTCATGCACGCGAGGAGTTCGTCACTAAAAAATAGACAGAGTGAGTTGAGAGAGTTGCCCTGGAGCGCCTTAATTATCGGCACTTAGAATTGCTGTCGATGTGGAGCCCTGGTTGACATCAGGAAGAGGGCGGTGTTCTTAAAGCCCAATACATGTAGTATGCGTTAGGTTTTGTATCTCGCGGCGGCCGACGTAACCTTTGACCTAGGCAACATCGTATATGCATGCTCGACAAGACTGTTCAAATCTATCTATTTGAATGATCTAAGTTACCAATTAGGTATTGAGAGTGTTGCTACACACAAAAGAATGAGTTGAAGCATGTTACCTTACCTGATGAAGGGTTAGCCACGCTATAACAGCTCGTTGAACTTCTCAAGTGATGAAGGTATGGCGGCCATTTTTGTTTCGACATAGTATCAGTCCAGCCTCGCTGTTACCACTGGCCATATATAGGTTGGACAGGAGACCAGTCTTATCAAGTTGGGGAGGGAGAAAGAGTCACCTAATGAATACAGTCGGGCTTTAAAAGCCCTTGTATTCATCATCACTGCTTTTGTTGCGGGGAAAAGAATCACGTGTGGTCAGGTTGGCTGTATCTGGAGTTCAACATGGCGGAGGGTTGGTGTAGTGTTGGAGCACCGCATTAGCACAACCCACAACTCACTCCCACTCCCATTCCCACACTCCCACATCCATTTTAAGACCTAATGCAATCTGTAATGGCTGTGGAAGAGACACCGTCCCGAGCCGTTGAGAAGGGCAGAGGTCCAACAGCATAAAAAGAAGTGCAAATTGATAACGTTTCATCGTAGCTTTGATAATATTTGCTGAATTTGCTGTTGTGTGGGCCCGTGTGTGGGATGGAGATATTGCACCTACGATCATAATGATCCGACTTTAAAGTTCATCAACAACTGAAGTGTGAACGCTAGCATTCCATTCCTTTCAACATTCCGTTTTTTTTCTCAGAATCTCAAAAATCGCTGATTATCTGCGAAATAAGATTCGGCAACAGTTGCAATGAAGTAAAACTGATGAAATTTTCTCGTAGAAGGAAAACCCCCGCCAGCAATGAGCAAGTAAAAGGATACCCGATCAACACAATCATCAAGGTTGTAACTCAGTTAAACCTTGGATCATTCAAACTAGCTTATCAACTCTGATTCCTTCTCCATCACATAATATCCGAGTTTCATTCAAATGTCATGAACAGAAAACACGTCGACGGGATGTAATTTATAACCAAATGACATTTATCCGTCGCTGCAACATTAGTACTGCATATTCTAATGGATCGACTCGGTAATTTCTCTGCTCTCTTCATTTGCTGTGTTTGGTTAATACGTGTTTGCTGTAATCACTGTAAAAAGTGATCTCTGTTCATTTCCGTCTCGGCTGTTTCGCTGGGAAAGTGATTTCAGCAAAATCAACAAAGTCGTATGTTCCTTTTCGTGTTCCCACCAACTCAAAATAAACTCCAGTCACAACAGTGCTCCCTGGTGTGTTTAATATACTGTCGTCTCACATCTGGAAGGTCACTTCATTAATCTTAAGCAATAACGCCCACTGCGAGTATAGAACTGATCAGTCGCCATCCCACGAATGTTATAAGACTCCAGCCGATTCACGTTCGAATCGGGGCCGTAGCCGACTGGATTGGTTTTTCTTCCAGACGCTTGCAAAAGAGTGACAGATCGTACTGTACCAAGCCTGATTATCGGCTCTCAATCGGCTGGTAATACGTAATCAATTAACCACAGTAGGTCATGGGACAATAAGTAGAATAGGCCTGGATCGTGAGACCTTGTTCAGATTCCTTCGGTTGAATCATACAATAGACGAAGCATTTCGGTTGAAAGTCATCCGAATCATACAGAGTCACTGAATCATACAATAGACGAAGAATTTCGTTTGAAATCATCCGAATCATACAAAGTCACCTGAATCATACAATAGACGAAAAATTTCGTTTGAAATCATCCGAATCATACAAAATCACCTGAATCATACAATAGACGAGGCATTTCGCCTTGAAGTCACCGAATCATACAAAGTCACCTGAATCATACAATAGACGAGAAATTTCGTTTGAAGTCACCCGAATCATACACAAAGTCACCTGAATCATACAATAGACCAAGTATTTCGCTTGAAAGTCATCCGAATACCGACATCCCGCTCTGACCTGATGCCAACACGTGGGAGGAGTTGGCGACGCCGTTTCCTTTGATTTGTCGTCTAAATGGAGTCCGGATCATCAGGAACGTGGTGAAACAAATTGCCTGTCAAAAGTGATCAGATGTCAGCTTGTATCTCGGTTCATGTGTCAGTGAATGGTGTAAATACATTGGATCCTTATCGGAACAAGGGCTGAGACGGCCAGCCGTGATAACAACTGAGAGATCGGTCAATTGGCCCATAAAGTGATATCGATACAGCTGCTTCGACCTGCAGGCTGGTCAGATTCGGAAGTTGTCAACTGGTTTATAGGGAACTATCAAAGGCATATTGCTAGCTTAGAGCGAGCACTGAAGTGAGGTGGAGGCTCGGGTGATGTAGCCAAGCCGGCGAGTAGGAGGCTGAGCATTCCTGCACTAGGTCATCCAAATGACTTTGGCTGGGTTCAGGGAGCGTCACAATCCGCACGTCCCGACGCCACTCAGCGCGAGCGCTGAGGCGGCCGTGATGTGGTGAGGGTAGAGGCTGTCGACCCTGACGCTGAAGCCAAAAGGGGACAAAATCGAAGGGTGAGCGTCCCTGCAGGTCATCCAAACGACTTTGGCTGCGGCCAGGGAGCGTCGGAATCCGCATGTCCCGAACGCCAATCATTTTGCTACCACTTTGTTGAACTGAGCCCTTAGGCCATCAACCTGCCGCCTGAGTGCACCAGACACGAACCCCATCACCGATTAATGATATGAATATCCCGAATTATATTTCATCTTACACACAAGGCTGTATGGTAGTGATTAATTAGCAAGATAGTCACGGACCAGGTCCATTGATCGAGCTCCCGATGGTTGATAAAGATAGAGGAGGACAAGAGCAGACGACCCGTAATCATCATTAATATGAGGTGGGTTGGTGGCCTCTCTTACCACATCAAAGGAGCAGGTTGTTGACAACAGATCGCAAGCAGGCAATAGAAAAGCGATAAGAGAACAGACAAGTCGAATGAGAAACCTGAGAACTATCGCCACTTGGAGGCGCTGTGAGCGGCTGTACCTCTTTTCTACGTTTCGTCCCTGTCCTCAGCGGACAGAGGTTCACTTTCATCCAGGCATTCTCAGTCTCATTCCCATCATCTACCGTTCCAAGTCCCCAATCTCGATCAAAACCTCGTCCCATCCTGGTTCCCATCCTCGATCCCAACCTCGTCCCCAACTTGGTCCCAAACCTTTATACCAACCTCGTGCCCAACCCGCATTTTATGACGGCTCCACTTTTCAGTAGGCCGGGAGAATGGAAACTAGGTGGCGCTGTGAGGAGTTTGTCATCCAGTCTGGTTATGACGTCATCTCGCATAATATGATCGGACTTGTCCTCCATTCCTAACATCTGAACCCAGCGACCAGTCGTGTTTTTTTGCACTGCGCCTCTGGCGGAATGTAATTGCAACAAAAAACCCCACTAGATTCGATGAATCCCAAGTATGCACACCGATGGTCACTGTTCCACGTTAGACCCCTTGGCAAAATTCTTGTATATCATATTGCGGATGCCGCCCATCGTTTCCCCTGATGTGTTTTTTGTTCATTTTCTGGTGATGATGGTAACGTATCGAACGTCACATCCACCAGCACTCTATTATGATGAAAAAAACACATGTAAACAGTCTAATCCGTGATGTTATTGATTGCCCAAGTCCCAGGCTATCGGAAGTATAATATTTCAGTCAGCTGTACATCTCCGCCCGGCTTAGAGGAGTCGGTGGTAATGGATGAACATTGTGCTATTTGCTCCGAAAGATCCGATTGACCGGATTTGAAACGTTACTGTCTACCCCCGATGACCTACTCAAATCGAGCCGTCGTTCATAATCATGCCTGGAAACGAGGCTTGGCGTGCCCCGTCTGCCGAGAAAGGGCATGGCCGAATTTACGCGTGATTTCGGGCGAGATTTTGCTATGCCGGGAGGCGCGAGGTTTGTTCCAGTCTCCGCGAACTCTTCAGTCCCCAGAAGTTGTCCACTTATCTAATGGATCGACTCGGTAATTTCTCTGCTCTCTTCATTTGCTGTGTTTGGTTAATACGTGTTTGCTGTAATCACTGTAAAAAGTGATCTGTATTCATTTCCGTCTCGGCTGTTTCGCTGGGAAAGTGATTTCAGCAAAATCAACAAAGTCGTATGTTCCTTTTCGTGTTCCAACCAACAGATATCAAAACTAACTCCAGTCACAGTCCAGTCTTTTGGCTTTAATGTGAGTCTCCCCGACCATAATATACGTACATGTATATAGTTTGCTTTGCTCGCACCTCTCATTATGTATTCTTTTTTCTGGTCAAATAAATTTACATCATCATCATCATCACAACAGTGCTCCCCGGTGTGTTTACTGTCGTCTCACATCTGGAAGGTCAGTCAGTAACGCCCACTGCGAGTTGAACTGATCAGTCGCCATCCCACGAATGTTGTAAGACTCCAGCCGAATCACTCGAATCGGAGCCGTGGCCGACTGGATTGGCTTTTCTTCTATAGACGCTTCCAAAAGAGTGACAGATCGTACTGTACCAAGCCTGATTATCGACTCTCAATCAGCTGGTAATACGTAATCAATTAACCACAGTAGGTCATGGGACAATAAGTAGAATAGGCCTGGATCGTGAGACCTTGTTCACATTTCTTCGGTTGAATCATACAATAGACGAAGCATTTCGGTTGAAAGTCATCCGAATCATACAGAGTCACTGAATCATACAATAGACGAAGAATTTCGTTTGAAGTCATCCGAATCATACAAAGTTTAGTCACCTGAATCATACAACAGACGAGGCATTTCGCCTTGAAGTCACCCGAATCATACAAAGTCACCTGAATCATACAATAGACGAGGAATTTCGTTTGAAGTCACCCGAATCATACAAGGTCACCCGAATCATACAATAGACGGCGCATTTCGCCTTGAAGTCACCCGAATCATACACAAAGTCACCTGAATCATACAATAGACCAAGTATTTCGCTTGAAAGTCATCCGAAAACCGACATCCCGCCCTGACCTGATGCCAACACGTGGGAGGAATTGGCGACGCCGTTTCCTTTGATTTGTCGTCTAAATGGAGTCCGGATCATCAGGAACGTGGTGAAACAAATTGCCTGTCAAAAGTGATCAGATGTCAGCTTGTATCTCGGTTCATGTGTCAGTGAATGGTGTAAATACATTGGATCCTTATCGGAACAAGGGCTGAGACAGCCAGCCGTGATAACAACTGAGAGATCGGTCAATTGCCCCATAAAGTGATATCGATACAGCTGCTTCGACCTGCAGACTGGTCAGATTCGGAAGTTGTCAACTGGTTAGGAAACCATCAAAGGCATACTGCTAGCTTAGAGCGGGCACTGAAGTGAGGTGGAGGCTCGGGTGATGTAGCCAAGCCGGCGAATAGGAGGCTGAGCATTCCTGCACAAGGTCATCCGAATGACTTTGGCTGGGGTCAGGGAGCGTCACAATCCGCACGTCCTGAGGCGGGCCGTGATGTGGCGTGAGGGTAAGGGTATGAAGCCAAGGGGACGAAATCGGAGGATGAGCGTCCATGCAGGTCATCCAAAGACCAGGGAGCGTCGGAATCCGCATGTCCCGAACGCCAATCATCGTTTTGCTAGCACTTTGTTGAACTGAGCCCTTAAGCGATCAACCTGCCGCCTCAGTGCACCAGACACGAACCCCATCACCGATTAATGATATGAATATCCTGAATTATATTTCATCTTACACACAAGGCTGTATGGTAGTGATTAATTAGCAAGATAGTCACGGACCAGGTCCATTGATCGAGCTCCCGATGGTTTATAAAGATAGAGAAGGACAAGAGCAGACGACCCGTAATCATCATTAATATGAGGTGGGTTGCTGGCCTCTCTTACCACATCAAAGGAGCAGGTTGTTGACAACAGATCGCAAGCAGGCAATAGAAAAGCGATAAGAGAACAGACAAGTCGAATGAGAAACTAGAGAACTATCGCCACTTGGAGGCGCTGTGAGCGGCGCGACCTCTTTTCCACGTTTCGTCCCTGTTGTCCTCAGCCCGGGTCCTCAGCGGACGGAGGTACACTTTCATCCAGGCATTCTCAGTCTCATTCCCATCGTCTACCGTTCCACGTCCTCGATCCCAACTTCGTCCCCAACTTGGTCCCAAACCCACATTTTATGACGGCTCCACTTCTCGGTAGGCCGGAAGACTGGAGACAAGGTGGCGCTGTGAGGAGTTCGTCATCCAGGTTGCTACCGTATGCCACCAGTCTGGTTATGACGTCATCTCACATGTAATTGGACGGCCATTGCTCGTCGATCCTCCATAACATCTGAACCTAGCGACCAGTCGTGTTTTTTTGCACGGCGCCTCTGGCGGAATGTAATTGCAACAAAAAAAACACTAGATCGATGAATCCCAAGTATGCACACCGATGGTCACTGTTCCACGGTAGACCCCTTGGCAAAATTCTTGTATATAGATCATATTGCGGATGCCGCCCATCGTTTCCCGTGATGTGTTTTTTTGTTCATTTTCTGGTGATGATGGTAACGTATCGAACGTCACATCCACCAGCACTCTATTATGTCGAGAAAAAAACACATGTAAACATTCTAATCCGTGATGTTATTGATTGCCCAAGTCCCAGGCTATCGGAAGTATAATATTTCAGTCAGCTGTACATCTCCGCCCGGCTTAAAGGAGTCGGTGGTGATGGATGAACATGGTGCTATTTGCTCCAAACGATCCGATTGACCGGATTTGAAACGATACTGTCTACTACCCCCGACGACCTACTCAAATCGAGCCGTCGTTCATAATCATGCCTGGAAACGAGGCTTGGCGTGCCCCGTCTGCCGAGAAAGGGCATGGCCGAATTTATGCGTGATTTCGGGCGAGATTTTGCTATGCCGGGAGGCGCGAGGTTTGTTCCAGTCTCCGCGAACTCTTCAGTCCCCAGAAGTTGTCCACTTGAACATTTTCTGAAGACATCCGTTCCCATGATTTGAGCAATATGGCCGCTGGCGCATCCATTGACTGGGTTTATCACTCTCCTCATCACCAGAATGCAAAAGCTTTAAAAAAGGATAAACAATGATCGCATATAGGAATACATGTACCAACACGCCTTCGTTCAGGAAGAAAAACTGAAATGAACAGGTTGGTGTCGAAATGAGTTACTGATCAGTGGAATCGATTGGTTGTCTATAAATTCAACTTATCGATATCGAGGGGTCGGTCTTCCCGTGATGCCTTTGGGGACACCAGCTGACGTTATCGCTGAGGATGGCATAAAGTGCGCGTACACGTGGGTTTCTTGTCGACGTTGGCCTAATGTTATCGTCATCAAATCGACTTGATATTTCACACACATACGTACAGACGTATACTTTAACATATAAAAATGGTCTCACAACAATCAAAACTTCTCTTCATGGAAATAAACGGGTGACTTTGAGAGCAAAACTGCCCGATCAACAAAGCATATTCATATCCCATCCACAACCTGATCTGACACACAACCTTTTTGGGAGGCTGCAAAAACAATGTTATCGTCATCAAATCGACTTGATATTTCACACACATACGTACAGACGTATACTTTAACATATAAAAATGGTCTCACAACAATCAAAACTTCTCTTCATGGAAATAAACGGGTGACTTTGAGAGCAAAACTGCCCGATCAACAAAGCATATTCATATCCCATCCACAACCTGATCTGACACACAACTTTTTTGGGAGGCTGCAAAAACAATGTTATCGTCATCAAATCGACTTGATATTTCACACACATACGTACAGACGTATACTTTAACATATAAAAATGGTCTCACAACAATCAAAACTTCTCTTCATGGAAATAAACGGGTGACTTTGAGAGCAAAACTGCCCGATCAACAAAGCATATTCATATCCCATCCACAACCTGATCTGACACACAACTTTTTTGGGAGGCTGCAAAAACAATGTTATCGTCATCAAATCGACTTGATATTTCACACACATACGTACAGACGTATACTTTAACATATAAAAATGGTCTCACAACAATCAAAACTTCTCTTCATGGAAATAAACGGGTGACTTTGAGAGCAAAACTGCCCGATCAACAAAGCATATTCATATCCCATCCACAACCTGATCTGACACACAACTTTTTTGGGAGGCTGCAAAAACAATGTTATCGTCATCAAATCGACTTGATATTTCACACACATACGTACAGACGTATACTTTAACATATAAAAATGGTCTCACAACAATCAAAACTTCTCTTCATGGAAATAAACGGGTGACTTTGAGAGCAAAACTGCCCGATCAACAAAGCATATTCATATCCCATCCACAACCTGATCTGACACACAACTTTTTTGGGAGGCTGCAAAAACAATGTTATCGTCATCAAATCGACTTGATATTTCACACACATACGTACAGACGTATACTTTAACATATAAAAATGGTCTCACAACAATCAAAACTTCTCTTCATGGAAATAAACGGGTGACTTTGAGAGCAAAACTGCCCGATCAACAAAGCATATTCATATCCCATCCACAACCTGATCTGACACACAACTTTTTTGGGAGGCTGCAAAAACAATGTTATCGTCATCAAATCGACTTGATATTTCACACACATACGTACAGACGTATACTTTAACATATAAAAATGGTCTCACAACAATCAAAACTTCTCTTCATGGAAATAAACGGGTGACTTTGAGAGCAAAACTGCCCGATCAACAAAGCATATTCATATCCCATCCACAACCTGATCTGACACACAACTTTTTTGGGAGGCTGCAAAAACAATGTTATCGTCATCAAATCGACTTGATATTTCACACACATACGTACAGACGTATACTTTAACATATAAAAATGGTCTCACAACAATCAAAACTTCTCTTCATGGAAATAAACGGGTGACTTTGAGAGCAAAACTGCCCGATCAACAAAGCATATTCATATCCCATCCACAACCTGATCTGACACACAACTTTTTTGGGAGGCTGCAAAAACAATGTTATCGTCATCAAATCGACTTGATATTTCACACACATACGTACAGACGTATACTTTAACATATAAAAATGGTCTCACAACAATCAAAACTTCTCTTCATGGAAATAAACGGGTGACTTTGAGAGCAAAACTGCCCGATCAACAAAGCATATTCATATCCCATCCACAACCTGATCTGACACACAACTTTTTTGGGAGGCTGCAAAAACAATGTTATCGTCATCAAATCGACTTGATATTTCACACACATACGTACAGACGTATACTTTAACATATAAAAATGGTCTCACAACAATCAAAACTTCTCTTCATGGAAATAAACGGGTGACTTTGAGAGCAAAACTGCCCGATCAACAAAGCATATTCATATCCCATCCACAACCTGATCTGACACACAACTTTTTTGGGAGGCTGCAAAAACAATGTTATCGTCATCAAATCGACTTGATATTTCACACACATACGTACAGACGTATACTTTAACATATAAAAATGGTCTCACAACAATCAAAACTTCTCTTCATGGAAATAAACGGGTGACTTTGAGAGCAAAACTGCCCGATCAACAAAGCATATTCATATCCCATCCACAACCTGATCTGACACACAACTTTTTTGGGAGGCTGCAAAAACAATGTTATCGTCATCAAATCGACTTGATATTTCACACACATACGTACAGACGTATACTTTAACATATAAAAATGGTCTCACAACAATCAAAACTTCTCTTCATGGAAATAAACGGGTGACTTTGAGAGCAAAACTGCCCGATCAACAAAGCATATTCATATCCCATCCACAGCCTGATCTGACACACAACTTTTTTGGGAGGCTGCAAAAACAAGGAGGCCGATGGGCGCTTAAGTTGCCATTAGGCCTACACGTTTCATCTTGATATCATGGGCAGAGAGGGCTGCCACTATGCCATCTGAGCCATCGAACGTAGACCAACAGGGGTTAGGCCTCAAACCTTTGTTTAAAATGTCAAAAAAATGTATTCAGCAATTACTGCGAGAGGCGACATTTCGAAGTAATAGGTTGGATAAACTACGTCGTTAAAACTCCATCTGCGACCTTTTTCAGATGAACCCGTACCTTTCATTATTGTGCAGCTCATGTATAAAACACAGCCTCAAGCAAACATACGGGAATTGAAAAAAGCGGTCTCGTTGCAACCAAACCGCTCTTGAAGTAACTCAACTACATCTTATTCCGTCTCCAGCCTCAGCAGACGACTGTACCAAGATCTGATGGGATGAAAGACAATGGTTGCTATGCGTGATACAAAGCAAACTCCCAAACGATATGAACACCTGAAGGGTCACCATGGTTTTAACGCTCACGATTTTAGTCGACGTAGGCTCGGTTTGCGAATGTTAAAAGTTCATCTCACTTTCGCCAGAGGCATATCTTTATCTTATACAATATCATATATGGACCACCTATTATTCACCAAATTCTTACAATTCGCTTTGCGAGAAGGTTCTGATAAAAGGATGTAAATATGACAGAAGAAAGAGCTACCAAATTTCTATAGCGCCTTCTTCGTGGTGATTGTCAGTAGAGGCAATAATTAATAGGGCCTAGACTGGCAACATGATTGCTTTTTTGTATACCGTTACTTCCACCAATCAGAACCTGCATCTGTCGCATGCATTGTTAGCATCATAGGAATTCCACCAATCAGAACCGTCTTTTGTCACATGCATTGTTAGCGTCATTAACACTTCCACCAATCAGAACCTTCTTTTGTCGCATGCATTGTTAGCGTCGTCATAACACTTCCAACAATCTGAACCTCCATTTGTCGAATGCAGGGTAAGCGCGGTAGCATATCCACCAATCAGAACCTGCGTGTGTCGCTTCATTTGCGTGAAGTTCTACATCCACCAATCAGAACCAGCATACGTATATTGTCGCATGTGTGTCCGCACCAGCTGGTCACGTGATCAAACTACGACCAATGAGAATCAGTTATCTTTTAACCCTGAAGATGTCCGCTCTCCAAGGTCATCAGACCATCCACGGAGTGGCACGAATGGATGAAAATTGCCTATTTCCAAAGCCAAAGGATTGATAGAGCAACACACGGATGTTTGCTGATGTAGAAGCGTATGAAGTGCTTGGCGGAGGGCCCGAATTTAAACCTATTATGGTAATGGTGTGTTGCCGTCTTTCCGACTGTTTAGGCTGAGAATCGAGGACTGGGAATCATGTTTCACAATGCTGTCGGCGTGGATGTCCGTGGGGACGGCAAGAGATGTCTGCCCTCGAATCCAAACGATTTCCCCGGACTAATTCCTGCATTATATACCTTTCCAGCAAAGATCTGATGGTGGCCTCCCACATGACGTCGTGGCCAAACGCATCCTCTCAGACAATTATTTTACCTAAACTTTTGTGCGTATGACCCGCTTGCGTTTTGACTAGCGTGCCAGCGGCTATTGAATGGAATTAAGCTTCTGACGTCATATGGTGAGAACTGTTAGACCGCCATTTTGTTGAGAACTGTTGGATCGCCATCTTTGTTGGAAAGGTCTATAGCGAATATACGCCATTGAGTCCGAAATTATCGGAAGTGGGGTGCAGTAGACTACTTTGTCTTTTGGACTGCATTCTGCAACAGCTTGTCAAACCCATCAACTTTTAAAGCCAGTATATACTTCCATCGATCTGCCAGCAATTGTCGTCGTCAGTTCGCCACATCCCATAAACTCACATCACGCCGTCATAGGTCTTATCATCCGATTCATTTCACAACCGCATCACATCATCTAATCTGGATTACAATCAAACGCAATTTCGTTTTGCCTATATCAAAACCCTGATCTATGCACATATTATTCAGTACTAGTCACAGACGACGTTACATCGACTTCATGTTTTTAAATTGAATTCTGATTCCACGTCAGTGAATATGATTGATTGTGTGGAAAAAAAACAGGGTACATCAGCCTCTCTTGGGAGGAGATCCGTGCAACGAATTTCGTCGTTTCTGCTGTTCATCCACAATAAACTGCTTCGCAAAAAACATGCAGGGAACCAGTTTGCAAGCCGATCTCAGAATAATACTATACGAGTCATTGACAGAACTGCGTATTAAATCAATTTCAAAGTTCGCATCGGTGATTTTAATATCATCCTCAGCCTCGTCTTCGATTGTCCGCCATCAACGGTCAAATGCCCTGCGCACGGGCCATCATGGTCTACTCCTTGGCTGGTTTCGGACCTACATGTAAGCCATTTTCTGGGTAGATGTAAGATTTTGGGGCGATGGTGCCCATCCTGAAGAAATTTTTGTATTTTTTGTATTTCATTTTTCCGTCAGGGCCGACGCTATAGCATTATTGGCCCTGGTAAGTACGGAGGAGGCCATCACAAGCTACTCATGTTCCTCACTTGGATGGGGTATTTTACTTGCCCTTGCAAAGACACAAGGTACAAGGCACCACGGCTTACTGTCCCATGCGACGGACGTGAAGAGCCGGGAATGAAATCCCATATGGCCCGGGCTGGATTCGAACCCGGGACCTGTCGCTGAAGAAATCAAGTCCTCTTAGCATAGGGAGCGATGCTACCTAATTTCTTCAGGATGATGGTGACGGAAAAAACTCTAGCCCACACCATACACAAGGAATTCAAAGCCCTTTGTGTAAAGCATTATTCGGCGGCGGCGGCGACAACAACAACAACAACAACAGTGGCAGCATATTGGCAATGGCAGCATATTCCCGATGGCGCCCCTAGCGGCGGGGACAGGAGGCTCTCTGTCCCCAACCTCGTCCCTCTCTAAGTCTCGTCATTTCCTTTCTCGTTGCAGCATATCACGAGTTTCCACCCGATGCCTTCACCAACAAACAACGAGCACAAGGAGCGCTCATTCTACACACCATCCTCGTTTCTTACATGTTTTATGCCTTGGCCATCGTCTGTGATGAGTATTTTGTCTCTTCCTTGGATAAGATATGCGAGGTAGGGCGAACAGTGAACTGGTTCCCGTCTTTGCCGTTACACTCGCTCCACAACAGACAGTAGCGCCGAGGGAGTTAGACTAGTACCTGGTCCTACCGATGTTGTTAATTTCATTACGTGAAAGAGTTAGGACTGGCTTCCAGTCTACGCGGGAGTGACACGGCAAAGACGGGAACCAGTCTAGGCGAACATTGGTTAATTAACCGTGCCTTTCCCTTACGATGCATTACCATGCATTTTACCATTTGAAGAATATCATGGAACAGTGCATCAATGCATTTATAGGAATGCACTGTAGTTGAAATTCCAAATGGCTCGAATGATGGTAATCATGGTACTTTTTTGCTTTATACGTCGTTCTAAAACATGCTTAACTTGAGTGAAGAACGTTGTTTTGTATGCAGATTATGGCTTCAATTACTGGTGACACCCAGTCCATGATTGAATATAATATACTGAATAACTCCGATATCTGAAACTATAATTTCTATGGCATGGCTTGTTGTCGCAACTCAACTTCGACGATCTTCCATTCGGCTGTGTTCGCTGAGGAGCGCCATTTTCGCTCGGCTCGACGACAGGCTAACTCCTCACAGCGCCACCTAGTTTCCATTCTCCGACGGAAGACGATGGGATCGAGATTGGACGATAGGCTTACCATGAAGATGACATCGCAGGTTGGCGACCATATCCTGATTCCGCACACTTCGACCAAAATAATCCTTCACATGACCAATAAAGAGACGCCTTGACCTGGCAAGAGTGCCACCTGAACCCACTGATTTGGTTTTGAGTGACAGTGCCTGGGGCTGAGGCTGTGTATTAGGTTTTTGGTGTCAGTTAAAGTTTGCCGATATCATCCGTATCAACGGTAATCTGACATCCACAGGTGTCATATGTTAACAGGCAAATTCTTGTAGTTCGTTCTTCCTTTACCAGCTTCGCTGGTTCCAGAGCAACCGACCTAAGAGCTGACAGGCAGCGCTTCTTGTACCTGTGAAAACGGTGCTGACTTTCATCCAGAACGTCAAGCCTGGTTAAGGCGCGTTCACACCAAAACCGGATGCCGGTGCGTTTTGCGGGGAGACTTTCCTGCCGTTAGAGGCCACCACCAGTTAGCGGTCCTAGAACGTCATGAAATCTGACGTCACAGAGAAGTGCACGCCACAGCGTCATCCATAATGACGTGAAGGCCATGACTTACGTCTGTGACGTCAGATTTTGTAACTTTCTAGGACCGCTAACAGGCCGCCCTCTAACGGCAGTAAAGTATCCCAGCATGCGATGACGTGAAGTAACAAAGCATTTTCTGTTCTGCACACTGGTTTGGCGAAGTTTTAACTGACCTTCACATACGTCTTACCGCACATGATTACATCTAATCATCTACGGTTAATTAATCATTTTCCAAGGCAACGCCCTCCAGACAATGGCATGAGAAAGCGATCTACTCAAATTAATAGGAGGCCTTGAAGCACAAATTACTGTTGTTGGTATTTGCCTTTCGACGCATGTAACTTCGGAAACAGACTCTGCCAGACCCTTGCGATGAAGTAGTAACCTTGAGCAACCCGCATAACTTTTTATCCCGACAGGGCGGCGCTGTGAGCGGTTGTACGGAAGATGACGTCAAAAACAGAGCAAAGCAACGTAATGACGTCGCGTCACGACGTTCTTGACGCGACGTGACGTCGAAAAAGGTACAACCGCTCACAGCGCCTCCTATTGGCGGTAGTTCTGCAGGTTCCGACGTGGTTGTATTCCTCAATAAAGTGTCAAAAAGAGGACAAATTTGATACCAATAACGGGTAAACCTCTGCTACAAGAACCCACAGGACGACACGCGTCATCGTTTTCCGGTAAATCAATGTCGTTGGCATTCTTGTCAGCGGTTACCTTGAAAAATATCAATAATTTCAACAGATTCTGACTGTTTTTGTCATCTGTTTTGTTGCCACGGTGATCAATCTCCCGACGGGTTTCAATCCACACAAGGGAAGGTGATATTTTTATGGTACGCCTGCGAGTGCGACCACCTCGTCTCCTGAAGGATTGGTTCATTCAACAGTGTATGGAGTGCGTTTAATCACTGGCGACGGTTTTGTTCATTCTCTGAAGAAATTTTATGATGAAGTTAAAAGTTACTAATTAACGAAGATGAACACTAAGCCACACGTATTCATAGTTTCGACGCCCCCCCCCCGCCGCCATCTTGGTTTCTGCGACGATTTTATGCGCGCGCACTTGTAGGCAAACCAACGCATGTGATTGGTCGGGGGATACAAATTTGGCCTCCATATGTAACTGCGCATGTGCAGTTTGCAAGAAATCCAAGATGGCGGGGCCTTCGAAACGATAATAGGGAGTTTTCGCAAATCCCCCGAAACGCCAACGCCAACGCCAAACCCATTGTTAGATGCTACGCAGAGACCACCGAACAAAAGGATAGACGTTCCCGTTGGCGTTTCGGGGGCTTTGTGAAAACTCCCTAATATAGAGTTTTCGCAAAGCCCCGAAACGCCAACGCGATCGTCTATCCTTTTGTTCGGTGCTGCCTTCGTGGCATCGAACAATGGGATTGGCGTTCGCGTTGGCGTTTCGGGGGCTTTGCGAAAACTCCCTAATAGAAAACAACAACGCGAATACAACCGCACCAATCGTTCCTAAGACAACAGCCACACGTTGCCTCTCAAAGAATTCCTTGTCTCTTTCTGTTGCCACCACCGCTAACGAATCTTTCATTACATTAGGCAGTGACAAGACGATTGAAGAATCTCTCGAGCTATTTAATGATCAACTCGCTTGATATACTTCACTCAGGCAAACTTGATTAATAGAACGCATTTGAAAACTTGATTGTTTTCGTCGGATCTAATTACTCTTGAGGAGTCGTGGTAGAAAAAATATTTTCTTCACACATTAATTCAGTTTGGACGATACTAATGCATTGATGGAATAACGTTGTTTTGTTGTTGTGTTTGTGAAGTCAAAACAAGCTCTTAGACCAGCCGCGCAGCGTCCGGATGACAGCACAATCCTGGTGTACATAGATGAGTTTCGCTAGCAGCCATCTTGCCAAAACTAGGTCATCGTCATGGAGATTTCCCCTGCTTGGGATGGGAGAGCCAATCATCTTTCGCTCTGGAAGAAAATTCCCATGGTGATGACCTAATTTTGGCAAGATGGCTGCTCGCGAAACTATCTGTAGGCCGGTCCTACCATTCAGGAAGCAGAACTAAGCTCTTTCGCCCGACAGAACGAACTGATGAAGGCGAAAAGATCCCGATACGAAACGACCGCTATTCCTTTTCAACCTTCTTGCATAAACTAGTCATCCGTTCCAGATGCTTGGTCTAAGCGAGGACGTTGCCGGTGCGACCTTCATGGCGGCAGGAAGTTCCGCTCCGGAACTCTTCACGTCCATCATTGGTGTGTTTATTGCCAAAGGAGACGTGGGAGTGGGGACAATTGTTGGATCGGCAGTATTCAACATACTCTTTGTCATTGGGATTTGTGGCATTCTGGCTGGGCAGGTAAGCGTTGGTACATAGCATCTGAGAGAAAAGAGGGCAGACGAGATACTGGTTGCTGATGGTACTCTTCGGTGCTTTGCTTCCCTTGCCCATTCTCCAACCGCAGGGCTTTGATCTGGCTCCTCTTCATTTCCTGTGCGAGCGTATGAACAGCAGCGAGACCAAGCCCCGAGGTGGCCTGGTCACCGACCTGTTACAGAGGTTGGCTGCCAGTGGCGTCTGCGGGCCGCGGGCATGTCCTCCACACCAGGTGGCGCCAGAGATATTGGACCAAAAGATGTCGCTAGAGAAGCTTATATCTGCTTCTTCACATCTCAAGTTAGCAACAGGTTCATGCACTTATCCCTTATCCTGTCATCTTCACAGGTTGTACATTTAAACTGGTTCCCGTTGATGAGAGACTCAACCTTCTACAGTCTCAGCGTCATTGCTCTTATTCTGGTAAGCTTTGCCAACCAATTCTGAGAAACGCCCTGCCTGTTTTAATCCCGTCAACAACCATAGCGTTTCTTTTGCTTCTTTGCATACGTTCTCATTGCACCTATCGGCTACCTTCGTCGTCTTTAACGTTTACGTACTTCCATCGGTGATATACTATAGCAATTAGCAAGAGTGGTTGAGTCTTAATTAAATTCAACGCATGTCTTGAAGATTAAAGAAGAATGGGCCGTTTCAGTACGGGCAGTTTCTGCGGTGTTTTCTTTACCCTGAAATGAAAGGCGATTTGAGTGAACTTTCACTGGCTGCCCTCTGGCAAGATTCGAATGAAATATAGTTATAATGTCTTCTTGTATTCTGCTGCAGTCTATATTCGATGGTGACGTCAACTGGTTAGAATCTCTCATCATGTTGATCCTATATGCCTTTTACATCGTCATCATGAGGTACGTTAACTCTCTGAATTTTAAGATAACCGTCCGTTTGCCGAGGACGCGGTCATTGGCGTTTCGGAAGGCGCTGCTCAACGTGAGTTTTCTTGCCGAGTTGGCTCATAATAATTACTTTGTGGCGCCAGTGTCGTCATTCTTACGGCGTGCATCATACTAAATTTTTTAATCCTCTTGACCGCAGGTTCAATCCCCAGATCCAGTCCTACTGTGAGGCAAGGTTCGGCAAGGCAGACGAAGATACGAGCATCATGCCAATACCGGGCAGGACGTACGGACAGAATTATGGTAAGTCAACGTTCAATCATAAGATCACAACACATCGATACTCAACATTGAGGTGCACTGACGGTTACCGTACAGGCAAGCTTTCCTTCTATGACCTTCAAAGAACTCAGAAAGGAGTACGCCCCTAAATTATACACTTAGACCGCTTCCTTCAGCCGATCTTGCAGCAAACCCTCATTTACCAATAAAACAGGAATTCTCACCTGATACGCGCGCCTTGTGGCCTTGGTACGTTGAGTATGAAGGAAAAGTGTTTGGAGAGATCATATTGTCAACAGCTTTTGTAATATGAAACGTTCAACGTAGAATTCAATGATTCAAGTTGAAGCTTGGTTGTTGCTGCTGAATGAAACTGAATTCAATGGCAGTCGCCTCAGAGAGCATCGTCGGTATCGTTGCAAGGTACCTGTCAGTGACAATGATGTACGGTATGATGCACCCTATAAAGCTGAGAGCGTCCGCAAAAATGTTTGAAAAAAATTTAAAACATTTATGTAATCTTTTATGTACCAGCAAAAGTGTCATTCACTCAGAATCTTTTGTAAACACGTTCGAGGTTACTGGCCTTGTTTTCCGCCAGGCACGTTGAACACCGTGTGGGCGGGTAATTTATTTCATTTGCCATCTTGTTTGCTAGCGAATATCAGTTTCAGCCAATCAGTGTCCGCCGTTGCAGCGTTGTTGCCCACGCTGTTTGAATGAAATGGAACCGTCTCCAGCACAACCGCTGCCAGCGCCAACAACACATACATCAACAGAAAACAAGTAAACAAGTGTCCCCATTATACATGTTGTCAATCAGTGGAAGGCAAAAAATATGGAGGCAACCCTTTCCGTTTCGAACAAAATTTCCTCTTCGAAGAATACGAAAAGAAGGGTACTTCAAGACCTGTAGTTCAAGATGATGCCATCGTCACTGAACTCTTAACTTGCTTTCTTAACTCTTGGAAAGTAAAAACCTCCACACGGCGAAGACTCTAACGGTCCACACGGTTCATGAGTTCCTCAAGCATTTCCATTGATTTCTCATTTGGCGATGGCCGCAATAGATTCCGAGCACGTTCACGAATCATGTACATTTGCATGTTTCTGCTTTATCCTCTCCTGTCGCTCTAATCAATACCAATAAGTGCTTCCTGGGGTTGGGATCAGAAGAAGAGATATCACAGGAGAGAGTTGAGTTCCTTACATTATGCACAGACTGGGACCAAAGTACATCCCACTCCTGAATATCGTCAACCATGGAACGAAACGTCTCTTTCAACAAACTTTTCGAGGGAGTTTCGATCCTTTTAGGTGCTGCTCCACGTGAGAGTTTTCTCACGTGAGTTTGCTCTCTGTGGGCAACTCAACCGTAGAAAACTATGGGCAGTCGTTTGTCTCATTTGTCTCGGCCTAAAGGCGCCTCTCCACGTGAGAGTTTTCCTGCGCAAGTTGGGTATGGGCAACTCAACTGCGAGCAGTTGTTTGTGTCATTGGTCCCAGCGTAAGCCGTGAGGAACAAATAATGGTGAATTGCCCATTGTGAGCCAACTTCTGCAAGAAAATTGTCACGTGGAGAGGCGCCTTTAAGGGGTCCGAACTTGTCCGGACCTGAGGGTTTTTTCGTCCAAGTTGTCTCTTCATGGAGAGCTCAGCCGTAGAAAACAATGAAAAGTCGCTTGTGTCATTGGTCTAGCAACATGGTGGGTTGCCCATTGAGGGCCATCTCGCAGGTGGCAACACCTTTAAATTTTTTAACACCAGACCTTTCCTGCCGTTCACGAAGGGAGTTATCCCCGAGGACATCAACATCGCACTAACTTATGATCACCGAGAACTCGCATCGAGACCGTAACTTCTACTTAACTGTATGGCTTCTCTTTATTGGGCATCGCTGATAAATCCTTTGGAGGTTCATCCATCCTCCACGTCTATCACCTCGCAGATGATAAGATGAAAGATTCTAAGCTTGTGTCTCCCTGCAGAGGTCGCATATTGCCGCTTCCTTCTGGTGTAAGCGCATTATCTGACAGAGGTCACGGTATTGGTAGATTTACATCACCGTTGCTGACAACAACAGTGGGATTAATCAGAAGACGGCGACCCCAGGGAGTGCTGCGCCCCTCGGAATTAGGCTCCATTCTGTCACAGTCTGTGTTTGCACAGCCCAAACAGAAAGAACGTTTCACCAGATTTCGCAAGAAATGAGACAGTTGTACAGACATGTACGCCTGCGGGCTGCAGAGTCGCCAGACAATACTAGTAGGCGCTGGATTCCAGGGGCTACGACGGCAGACGAGTAGGCCTATTGAACTGCTACTCCCCTATCTGCCTATACACCGGTTCCAATCACTTGGGAAGTATTTCAGGAACAGAGAACGAGTTCAACGTGTGACGGTATTTTTTTTGCAGTACTAACAACTTCGTCTAAAACTTCCAGTAATCCCTGCTGTTCATCATTCTTTGTCATTTTTTACGACCTTCACCTCACACCATGTCGTTACCTACACGTCATCACTGTACATCACAACACTCTCTATTTCAGGCCTGGAAAACGGGTTACCCCCTGATTTTCAGAGACTAGGCGAGTCCCTATTTTCATAATGTCGTGTGAAACTGTGCCACAGAATGAAGCTAGACTGTAGATCACTTTGGATGTGGATGTTGAGCAAAAGAAGCCATTCATTTTCCATTCCGAATCTCAAAATTTACCTCCTACTTCTCTTACATCCGGGCTTCTCGCAATCTGAGCCTCGTTTCCCCAGGTTTCATCCTCAGTCGGTTCTGTCATTGGTGGAAAATGGCATTACCTCGATCGGATAACTCGAAGACGAGGCTAGGAACCCGGATGTCAGCGAAGCATCCCAAATTCGCCTCATGCTCAAACGGTGTCTTTCTTACGCATCATAAATGCCATTCAGAAGTTTAATTACGCGAGCCGAGATATTGAAATCTGTAATAATCAATGAACTCGTTATTTGCTATTCCCTATGGTAAAATGAATCTTTGCTCAGCATCCAGTGTTAGAAGAGGAGTATTTTTTAGGCTGTCGCTAGTCATCACTGGTGTCACCATGTTCTGGGAGCGGGAATCTGGTTCACATGTTTAGTATGCCCTGTAGTCTCGTTCGTCTGTGTCATGGCAGGCACTGTGGCCTCAACCTTCCATCAAGCTAGAGATGGAGCTGTTGGTTGAGGGATAGGGAGGAAAAGACGCATGATACATTGTTTGCCATGACGGGCATACCAGCCCTGTGCTTGTCTGTTCACGAAAGGGAGTTTTAAACTGAATATTCTATTATGGAAGAGGTTCCACAGACGTTGTCAATTTCCATTCAACTTACGGTTACAAACAGACTTCGTACAGTCTCTGGTTCTGTACGCCGTGGCGTCACGGTGGCATGGGTATGTACGCCATGGCGTCACTGTGGCATGGTTCTGTACGCCGTGGCGTCAGGGTGCCATGGTTTTGTATGCTGTGGCGTCACGGTGCCATGGTTTTGTACGCCTTGCGTCACAGTGCCATGGTTCTGTACGCCATTGCGTCACGGTGCCATGGTTCTGTACGCCGCCGCGTCAAGTTGCCATCATAGTTCTGTACGCCATGGCGTCACTGAGGTATGCAGGTTATAATATCTAGATGGTTTTGAAGATTTCATTGGCAAATGGTTCTCTGCTCTGGCACCAAAGACTGAATCCAGTACGTTCGGGTGTTAAAAAACTTAAAATGTTCTTCATGAAACTAGTCCGTATCAGAATTCTTGTACCAATCGTCACGTCTTCTTTCATTTGATTCTCCCTGTAGTACAAGTTCTGTCAGAATGAGCCTAGTGGCATGAAATGATGTTGTTAAAAGGGTGACTAATAACTAAAGACTTGTAAGAAGGCGTCGTGAAAGCATTAATTTCTTAGCAAAGATCGTAGTAAAAACTCTCCTCTCGAGGTGAATTCATCTTCAGTCTTACTGATGCAATGGAAGGGGTTCTTATTGAATACATCCATATCCGGGTTAGTTCGTCCTTTCATATTTCAATCAGAGATGACGGCTTCTGCAAGATTTTTTTGCGTTTCACGACTCCTTCCTCTCACTCTGTATGTAATAACTAATTGAGTTGTCAGTATCGGATCTTTATGCCGTTAGGCTGATTTGATCCAACTCTTGGCTAACCCGATGATGCCGGTGACAGTGTGTGAAGCGTTGTGTTGTTTGCAGAAAACTAATCATGGTAATGATGCGGATGCTGTGCATGATGTGAATGCAACCAGTTTATTGTGACATTGTGGAAAAGCATGTTATCGACGGTTTGTTTCTTGATTATTCAGAAGAAGGTTTGGGTTTCTTGATGAGCAGATAAATGAAGAAACGCTTGGTGGCGTAATGAAAAATCTCGAAGACAATGCAAGAAGGATCCGCCCCGAGTTGACCTGCCACCGAACACTCCCTGAATGAACACACCTAAATCCACCATCCTGAACTAGCATAGTCAAACTTGCGTCACCATCCAAGCCCTGAACAAGCATAATCAACCCACGTCACTATCCCCTTCCTGTACCAGCATAATCAAACCCACGTCACCATCCGCGCCTTGAACCAGCATAATCAAACCCGCGTCACCATCCGCCCCCTGAACCAGCATAGTCAAACCACGTCACCATCCACTCCCTGAACCAGCATAATGAAACCCGCGTCACCATCCGCTCCTTGAACCAGCATAATCAAACCCACTCCACCGGGGCCTGCTTGCAAGGCGTCCACTATTCGCCCACAGGCAAATTGTCCGTGCACTTGTTCGTGAAATCAGGTTGAAAGTGGCCATTTTAACATGAGTTCTGTCACGATATTCTTAGTTTCTGGCCCAAGGGATTCAACTTTAAACTCTCCTTAGAGCACGATCGACTGAATCCTGCCAATTCAGACGTTTCGTTTGCAAGCTCATTCGACCGTTCGATCAACTTACCATTGCTAGCCGGTAAAAACGGCAAGCCACTTTCCTAATGTTTGGCTATTCGTGATGGTCTGACGTCCTCTCCGCGGATAAAGAGGTGTTGCGTGGATCCCCAACCATTAATCACCTCCCCTTCCACAGCAAATGATGATACAACGAACCGTATGCCACCCATGGTCGGAGATCAATACGTTCGCGCGCTGTCTTGTCAATTAGAACTTAGCAAGGGTGAGACAAGCACCACGGCCATGGGTTAAGTGCACTTCACAGCAATATATTGCTCGTTTTTGTCGCCTCTATGTGTTTTATGCACGTTGGGGCACGGCAGAGGATGTTTGGTAACACTGGAGTAACAAATCATTCCTGTAACGGGCACAATAACATAAGCACGGGTTCATTTATCACCCACTCTGATTGCTTCTCCGTATTTCACGGCTTCAGCAAATGTTAATCACTTAGAGCTGGATTAATGAACGGTCATTTCTGGATGCTGCAGCTAATGTAGTTACGGGTAGCCACTCCGGAGCCAGTGCCTCGTGAATATAGGCCTATCTTCCTCACAAGAGACCCACCCGCTGTGATCTTTTATGTGGTATATGAACCAGACGAGATACTGTACACAGGCAACCAACCACAGTGGCACACATCTAAGTAACCAATCAAAGACCTTTTTACATTAAGAGACAAACACAGCGTTTAAGTAACCAATCAAAGAGCTTGTTTCATTGAAAAACAAACACAGCGTTTAAGTAACCAATCAAAGAGCTTGTTACATTGAAAAACAAACACAGCGTTTAAGTAACCAATCAAAGAGCTTGTTACATTGAAGAGACAAGCATTGCGATCAAGGGACCAATGACGGCGATGATTGTCCCTTTGAAAGATCCAATCGTATTTATTGTCCCCATGAGTGAACCAATCCAATTGTTTGGCCGGATTGGATCCATTTCCCCACGAGAGGGCATGACGCACTCTGACCCTAGCAGACACCTGCTTCAATGCCTTGGCAACTTCAATGGTAATGTAATGTACGTCACTGCGAAATGTGCATGAAATCGTTGCTGGTGGCATGGAGCGAGGTTGGAGACGCACTGTGTTTCTGTCCGTCGTGCGCTGTTGTTGCAGTCCTTCTTACTTCTATACGTGTAATATGTACGTCTATAATGATAAAGCCGAAACTGAACCCTGACCTCATTCAATTTGACTAAATCTTTTAGAAGAATGACACACAACATCGCATCCTTTGCCCAATGTGTCCCATCTCGATTTGATTAACTGCTTTGTTCGCATAAAGACACAGTTTTCCTCGGCGATATATAGACTATTCCCTCTATATCGACATCCCCAAGGGATGATACATTTTACAATCAGCCTCAGCATATATGTCATTAATTATTCGTCCTCATCCGGCGGCGGTATCTTCCTCGGCATCGATCGAGACTCAATCCTGTAACTTGATCGAATTGGTTGGGCTGTCCTTGCAGCTGTCACCCCACAGTTGGTTCATACACAATATCATATCTCTCTCTGAGATGAGAAGTAATATTGGCTTGTCCGCAAGCCCCCCCCCCCCCAACACACACACCTCCACCGCCACTAGTGCATCTGATATCGCTGTTAAAGTATGGCGTAAGATGAGCCCCTAAAGGCAGCAAATACAGTGCTATTTATACCCCAACAGTGCATCAAATCTTCCTGCCGTCATTTATTTTTTCGTTTTCTTACAGAGAAGTTTCAAAATGAAGAAAATGGTCAAATTCCCAATGGTGCCGTCATCAAGGCAGACGAATACTTTGCACGACCGAGCAGAAAGTAAGTAATAAATGAGAGAAAAACGTCACAAAATTTGACGTCACTGACGTAAGCCACTGCGTCCGCGTCATTATGAATGACGTTGTGACGTGCATTTCTTCTCTGTGACGTAATACTTTATGACGTTCTAGGACGCTAACTGGTGGTGGCCTCTGACGGCAGTAAAGTCTCCCATTCTATCTTCATATTGATTTTCTTCATCAGCCGCTCGAGGCGTTGAAGTGATAACCCTTCAGTGCCCCTCAACGACAACCTACAATTGTACCAATTATGGGGATTATTACAACACGCTTCATTGATCCTCTCTCTCTCTCATCCGCTTATCACGGTTTGTCATATTGTAATTAGGATTGTCTTCGCAATTAAGCACTGACAAAACATGGTATAAAATGCTGCTTTTCTGTGATTTATGCTGATGATGGCAAGTAAAGGGCAGAAAAACACATCCAAAATTTATCGGCAAGAGTTCAGTGCTGGGGACTGACATAAACTGATCACTGGACTGAACCTTCATACCGAAGTACGTTCATAAAAACTTCATGTACTCAGCTGAAAGGTCAATTTATCGTGTTGCTGACGTAGGCAAGCATTCGCTGCTGATGAAGGCAACAGTTTTATCCTATTACTCTGGCAATTTCTTGTTTTATGCGGCACAACCGACATAAAATCTGAGTAAACAATGTTTCCCTGGAGCATTGAAGATTGCCATGACAACATGAAGAAAGTCATGCCAAATTAGCCAAACTACAACTCGGATTTTCTTTCGTCTCCAGACTCTCCTTTGAAGATGCCTGCTTTAAAATGATGATCACAAGACACTTCCGGCCAATCACAAGGTTCAGAGCGGCGGCTAGGATTATTATCATAGAGGTCAGTGTCGGCAAAGATTCTAGACAGGAAGCTCATCGCTCTTTAGTATAGATAACTCTCACCCAGACTCTTCTATGATTTCACTTCATAGCCACGAAAGCTGCTTAGAATATTGTCGATGTAATGGTACCATCTACAGTTAACTGT
>NMRB01001309.1:46962-58159 GCA_002633025.1 Notospermus geniculatus
TATATGTAGTTAGTCTAAAATAACACACCTTGAATTCAGAGATAGAGCTAAATCTACCTATATGTATGCTATGGTAGTATGATAGCATAGAAACAGAAATAATTTAACTTACCATGAGCTTTGGTATAGTAGCTGATCAGAAGGTCTTCATATCCATCCATCACATCGATGCAGTCATCATGCTTGGCCTCGTTCTTATACATGATGGGAAGTGAGAACACTTTCGATTTCTTCGCCATTTTTGCAGCATACGGGTGCTCAATGTGATCTGGAATCACAGACTTCATCCAGGAGAATGCCGGCATCTCTGTCAGCAATCTAGCAATGATGATCATATAGCCATGGAGAAGTCTGTCCTTGTAGCCTTCGTGCAGGAGCAACATCGATGGTGTTATCCCAGATGAGGTAACAGGAACTGCAACGACACTGAGATCAGGAGTTGCCACACGTGCGAAAATTAGGTTGGAGACAAAATAGTGCAAGTCCTTGTGCCCGTGTTCAGTAGACTGATGTCCGGCTTTTACTCGAATGTCCAAGTTGTCCCCTGTAATTTTGACCAATGGATTGACTCGCAGCTCCCCAACAATCTGCCCGTCGGTTTCCTCAGCAGCTTCATCTAAAAGACGTATCTTGGATGTTGTACCCTGCATCAGGCCGAGGTGGCTGAACCTTCTTATACCCTGTAGATGTAGCGAAGGTAGAAAACATATTTAGTAAAAAAAAAAAACAAATATAAAACTGCATGTAAATTTTATCCGCTGGACTTTCCATCCTACTCTTAAAAGGATGGAATACCATGATCTCCTTTTCATTGTATCACAAGGTCTCCTGGTGATGACATTCATGAATGATATCCTCTTTCAAAATTAGATCACAAACTATCAATTTTTTGAAATGATAAGTGAAAAAATTACCGTCTCTTCCACACGTGATCTAATGGCAATAACAGACGTCAGTCGTTTCCAAGCTGACCACTGCTGGTTTCTTTCACCCATCAATATCCCGTACACGGATGCTACTGGACCAGCATGCTTCTCTAACACCAGCTCTTTGGATTTACCTTGAATCACTGTGGCAATGAGATCCATCAAAAACGGGACCCTGAAATAATGAAGTGTGTAAGGTGACATTGTTGATATTTTGACAAGACTCAAGCATTGCTTACTTCTCATGTATACATCAGTCTTAACCCTCAGCTCATAATTCATCACTATGTCATCACTGTCATTGTCACACAGGCTCATGATACAGAGCATGAAAAGGAATGGATTGTAAGGATTTTAAAATGTTTTGTCATTTTCATTAACTCTTTAGCCTGGTATATGGCCAGCATCCTGGATACAAAGTGGTACATGTAGTAAGAACGGCACATGCAAGCTCACCTTTCACTCATCTCTTTGATAATCTCAAATATCAGATTATCAGCATGCTCTTCGATGTCAGTGATCCTGTGGCGGTTGCGCAACACTGATGTCGTGACTATATTCCTCGTCTGCATCGCTGAGCACTGATCTTCGACCTCCTGCAGAACCACACGTTTGGCAGCCGAAAGCAGAGGTGGACTTCCCTTGATCACATTCAAGAAATGTTCTACACTGCCTTGAGACAGTGTCAAGTACATCTTTTCTAAGAAATCTCCATCAAGAATGCCATTGCTGATACACTCCAGTGAATAATTCTTGTCCAATTTCAACCCAGACTGATTAAAAACATGACGAACATGATCAGCATCAACACCTGGACCCGTTCTCTCCCGTTTTACCAAAGCGTATGAATGATCACCTGTGTCAGCACCATAACCAGTAGGCCTACTGGTGCTGGCAGCAGAAGGCATTTGAACTGCAGCGTCTTCTGGCGACGAAGCGGCTGGATCAGCTAACAGCACCCTCCTCCTTGGTGGCCGACGTTGCTCAACTGGCAGGCTGGGTGTTTCTTCTACCTCATCAATCGTACTTGACATCATAGACCTACTTTCTGCGCCTAGGCCTAGGCCTAGACCGAGACTGGCTCTGCTGCTGCTGGGAGTGGGAGGCCTGTGTCTCACTCTTGGTCTTGTTGGAGAAGGGCTCATGATAGCCATCCTCTTCATCCTTGCTCCGCATGTTTTCAGGTATGTGTCAATGTTCGACAAGATTGTCTTCTTCACACTGTACATATTCAAGACCTTCGCATAACAATTTCGACACACTTTTGGAGTGTCATGCTTACGAGGGCCTAGGCCTACTACACCGACGACATGCACACCACTTGCACTGCTGCTATCACTGCTGGAACTGTCACCATCACTGCCACTTGTGTACTGGAGCAATTCGCCGAAAAGGCGCTCGTTTTCTGCCCCTATAATATATTTCAATTTCTCAACAAACGAATCTGCTCTAGATTTTCTTCCACTCAAGTTTATTACCGGCGCTGCATCCACAGACAAACAAAGACAACATCTGAACTCCACGCTTTTTCGAGGAGTTCGCGGTATCTCCGCCATATTGAATTCTGACGTCATTGACCAAATCTTTGAACTCCTCCGCGCAAATAGTACCGGTTTGGGTGCAGTGTCACTATATCGGAAGAATGGAGATAGGTGGCGCTGTGAGGAGTTTGACCGGAGTCTTCCTCAGGTACTTTCTAGTAAGGATCCAGGAGATGAAACTTTAAACAGTGAACTTAATCGTTGAATAAACACAGGATTTGACACAGAGTATTTTGCTCACTGTGATATCTTTATTTGATTATGGTCCGGTATAATGGTTCATTTTGTCTGTAAATCCTCTCAGAACAGTATCAATGGGGGGGGGGGGCTTGTTTTCACTGATCACAGATGTTTGGCAGCTGAGATAGCCAGAAAAGATGTCAGACAGGTTTGCTCCAATAGACGTAATAACTTGGAGGAATAAAACCTGACTATTCCTCCAAGGTGGCACTTATGACTTAACTGTGTTGGTATTGTTGGTATTGCGGCGATGTATAGAAAAGTATCATGCGTGCAGTAGTACTAGTCGAATCGTTTAACAACACGGTGAGGTGATATGAGAAATGACGAAATGAGTAAAGCGGTGAAATACAAAAAAAGGCAACGGCAGAATAGGATAAAGGCGAATTATGAGAAGAATAAACAGGATGAGGTNGCTAGCCTTTGCATTGAGTGTCCACCAAGAGGGTTAGAAGGCCATTGATGGAGTGGGGGTGGGGGTGGAGAGGCAAAAAAGGGACATAGCTCACATATTTTCGCAACACATTGCTTTTTTTAAGTAAGTTCGTGCCACAACCAGGTTCCCAAGAGCACGTCCAGATTGGGTGAGATGCTCACTTGATCAAAAATAATGTGTTTTCTGAAAGAAAATTGTTTTCATGAGTTGCCATGTAACTCTTTGTCCTTTAGAGGCCTAAGGAACTTTCCAGAAACCATGCTTGCTGCTGTCTCATAGGTCAAATATTTGTGCCATGATTGTCTTGGCGGGAAGGAGGACCCATGCTTCATTGTTCTTATTTCATCTTTCTTACAAGAGATTATTGTGGATTATGAAGTGGTTATGCAATTCATTGTTACAAGGGGGTTGATTTCTGTTTTTCAATCAAAAGAAAAATATGGATTATTACTATCTGGAGATATATTTGAGGGAAAGTCAACATTGCAATGGATGGTAGGCCTAACACTGGAAATTGCAGAGAGAAGGTAGGATGATTACTTATCCCCTCAAATTTCTTCTTGCTGATGACCCTTTCAACCCCATAAAAGTCCTGAATGGCAGGTTTTACTGCTGTTTCCTTTCTACAATTTTTTCTTTCGGCTCTTTCTCCCAAAACACTTTAAAATGTATGCAATTTCTAAGTCTCCATTGACAAGCCTAAACTAGAGCAGACGACAGGAAGTAGTATAGCCACCTATTAGCAGGCTTGGCGTTATGTCTCTGATTTCTCCCTATGATACGACAAGCTCCATAAACAAGGCTCATATCGACTTTGATCTTCCCAAAGGTATTGAGGATTTTCTCAGTCGACTTGAATACAAGGAAGAAGCATCTTTCTTGAGCGTTCTTCCTGAAATCACACACCAGTTTCAATGGGAAACGCTTCAAATGATGGTATTTCAATGTTGCAAATCGTGTACGACCATTTCAAATATGGCTTCCGTCATGGTCTTCGCGGTTTTGCTTGTTTGTTGTTCAGGCAGGAGCACTATTAGTCTGTCTCCGTCTCTGCCACTTTGCCCTTCCTTTTGCCTCTGTCGAGTCGACAGAAAAACAGGCCTCTGACCCCCGGTTTGGGAGAGGGCACAATCTCCCCGTCTTCCGGGTAAAGACCATCCTTTGTTTCCCCCTCCGTAGCACGCCCTCTATATGTCATCAGCCACATTCCGGACCATTACAACAATACACGACAGGCCAAAATTAAGTTGGTCGTTTTTCAAATGCCAGAGAAATCGTTTATTTCTGATAGCCCAGTATTGTTTCCATGGTTTCGCAGTCTGTTAGTCTGATCCAGTCGTAAAATATGAGAATAACCATATATTGACAGGGCACTTCATTAAGTGTCTTATGTATCATCCTCCTGGCAAGTTGAATGGTCCGACCCATCCATACAAGTTTTATCCTAATTGAAGGCTCGGTTCTAATTAATGGCGATACTGGTCTTCGCGATGAGGCCCGGTGCCAATCCTTAATCCGGTCAGCAATATGCTCCCATCGATCAGTTTGACATATTGGTGGAGACTGAGAGCAGGGGTTTAATATGCTCCCTTATTCCATTATCACACAATAACCTGAGCTTGCCACAGCTTATAAAGCGCAAGGATAAGTCATCGTGTATGTCAAAACGGTACAAGATGGCCATTTGTGGAGCCTGTGTTGGCCATTTCTTTCAATATATCATCTTTGGAAGATGTTTAGTGTTATCATGTTGGACAACCATAAGCCGGGATTTGCCGAAAATGAAGGATGTCCGTTTACGACTTGCATACACAATATGAAAACATAGAGTGGTTCTGACTGGAGCCAGCCTTGAGGGTTTGTGTTCCATGGCACTCTGATACCGCGACCAGGAACCAGAATGCGGAAGAGGGGATTCATCCGTCGATTTGGCCCCAAAGTGGTCTTGAAAGCGGATCAATGATTGGCCGGCTAGTTTGGTTCCAATAGAGTTGTTACCTATTCAGGACTGTCTGGGTAAACGGACTGTCCAGGGAAATATGACGTAACACTATTGTATAAACAGTACCCAATGTTTTGTGTCTGATTTCAATAACTCACCTCAAATCGCCCGGTAAGTGACCGAGCAGTGATGTGGCGGTGACGATCTAACAGGACAATGAAGAGAAACAATAAAGCCTAGGACAGTCTGAGTTACAGTCTGGCCATTGTATAGGCCCTGTACTGTCATGAATGACTGTCTGGAATGACTGTCCGAGTGTCAGTCCAAGACAGGTGTAACATCGATGAGTGTTTCTGTAGCTCAGTGTTCCCCAACAATAGACACGGCCTAGAATGGTTATAAGAAAAATAAGAAAAACACAGAAATACGGGAAGCACTGATCGACGTTTNGGGGAGGCAGGCTAGGTGTGCTGATTTCCAACTAGGCCGTTCATAAGAGTTATCTACATTAATAATTCATACTTTCTCTCAAAAAGCGGCTAATTTATTTGTAACCTTTCACCCACAAAATGTATCATTTTACGCAAACAGCAGTTCGTTTGTGATGTTGATTTATACCTAACAATCCTGAAACCCCTACGCCTTCCAATAATAGGCTCGTCCTGCCTGTGTTATTCTCCCATGTATTGGATATCGCGAATGCACAGGGCATTAAACGCAAATTTTAGGTCAACTAAGGAATATTATGGGCCCAGAAGAAATCCGAAGCAGTAATGGATACCGGTATCTACTTTTGATTTATTAAGGTTATTCACTAGAAGTTCATCTTTATCGAAGGTTATCCGATTTCATTGGCTTCCAATCTTCAGCCTCACAATGAAAGTTTCATGCGTGAGTGCGAAGCCCTGGTTATGGTGATGTGAATAACTGCCATATATAATAAAATATATATTTTAATCCATTTTCCTGGGTATTTCAAATTTCAAATCGGGTATGACGTCAGGTCGATAGCCAATTACAGCCGAGGTAATCGGTTCTGAAGCCAGGGCTTAACAAGCCAACGTTAAGCCCTGGGAACGAGGTTGATAGTGAGGCCGAGGTAATCGGTTCTGAAGCCAGGGCTTAACAAGCCAACGTTAAGCCCTGGGAACGAGGTTGATAGTGAGGCCGACTCAAGAGCTGCTATACGAAGATAGTACCACGAGCTGCGCGCGACGTCATCAGCTCTTGTGTTCTGAGGCCAATTCAACTTAATTCACATAGCCCAGCAATGTACACAACGATGTACAGCGTCCTAATGCATAGCTTGCACAGCAGTCTGCTCAAGGTGAAAGGGCAGGCCAATGGAATAGTACCAGGCTGTAATTGAATTGTAATAAAGTCCTACCGTACAGTCATGTACAAAAGTCTTGTCCTACACACCTGTAATGATGTAAACACTTCATAACTTCACTTGTAATTCTCTCTTTATTGACAACTCTGTCTCAAAATAGTTCCAATGGTTGTTATTTTCTTCAGTATCAGTTACATTCATTTAATCAAACATTTTTGGACCTGCAACATAATATTAATAAAACGGTATTTATATGACGCAGTTCATATATATATCACTGCGCCTTACAGAAAATTAAAAAAGAAAAAAAACGAAGCTCTGTTTACACCTAAGCAATTTTTCCGAATCCAGGTAAAAAAGGCACTGGTAAAAAAGGCACCGGTAAAAAAGGCACGGTAAAAAGGCACTGGTAAAAAAGGCACTGGTAAAAAAGGCACCGGTAAAAAAGGCACTGGTAAAAAGGCACCGGTAAAAAAGGCACACTTGTCAGAAAACTGCACGCGGTGGTGGAATAGGGAATCATGTTTCATTTATGGCAGATTTCTCTCCATTTCCCATTGATAATCCCAGTTGGTCCGACATTGAAGGGATTTGTAAGTTTGCATTTTCCCACTCTTTTTGTAGCTGGTCTTTTCTGTTCTAATCTGGGTGCCTTTCTCAGTACCTTTTAAAGGGACCAGGAAAATTGTTTCTAGCTTCGGTTATTACAAAATGTTAGTTCCTTCATGGTAAATTCCCACCGTCAATTCACTTTTTCAATTAAGTGTTAATTACTGACACCCAGACAAATCGATTATCGCCTGACCATGGAGGAGTCGCTATTTGAGCAACTGCTCAGCAGGTGTCTCCCATGGTAGTTTTTCAATGTTTACATACTACATAGTATGTAAACATTGAAACGTTTCAAAAGAAACGAGCCAAATAAACGACCCAAAATGTTTTTAAAAATATGAAAAATCATAAAAGTACCAAAAACCTATATTATTTTACATTATATGAATAGAGGAATGTAGATTACCCGATGCCTTCATGATTTTTATCATCATTTTAGCTTTTTCTGCGATTTCTTAGCCAGATTTAGGCTACACTGCGGCGAACGATGTCACATTTTCCTCTTGCCAACCTCGCACCCCTCATAATGGCATGATAAATCGGCGTACGCTAATTTGTTGGAATGCTCATGGCTTATTATCTATTCACAACTCGCATGCACATTGTGTTACAAACTTTGCCCAATATCAAAAACGATATATTTTGAAGATGTTTTGAGGCCTCAGACAAATTCCTCACAGAAAAGAACCATGGTGAGTGACATATAGAGAAAGTATATGATAAAAGGTATTAATAATCGCATAGAGAATTTCTGAAGCGACGACTTCCATATTTGGGATGGGCTTGAACATTGAATGAATGGGAAGCATGGTATCATGTAAACAAAAACAACACGTGTGTTTTGAACGGGAGACGTGTGTTTTTAGAGATTTTAATGCTTTTATGGCATGAAAGTGCCAAAAATGAACTGGAAATAACAAAATTACACCGTTTCTGCCATGGAACTTCAGATTTAGCATGTTTTTTGGGTCGTTTCATTTGGCTCGTTTCTTTTGAAACGTTTCAATGTTTACATACTACCGTACTACCATACTACCGTCAGCAGTGCTCTGCTGAGAGTGCCTGTTCATTTGCCTACGTCACTGGGAATCTGGTCAAGGGACTAGTCTTGTAATTCTATTGTGTGGTCTGAGTCTAAAATTAGTAACAGTATAGCGGACAGGTGATTGCTCACATGCACACAATGAAAAGGTTTTAAGGGGGCGGTAGTGGAAACATACAGCGCCGTTTTAGTGCGGCGGTCGAAGGTTGAACCGTCTTATTTATGAATAACCATGTATTGTTAATAAAATTAAACGTCAAGGACAAGCTGATCATGGTTCGTTGCCAAAATCTACACTCTTTCAAAAATATTGTCCAGCACAATGCNATTTATCATGAAGGAACTAACATTTTGTAATAACCGAAGCTAGAAACAATTTTCCTGGTCCCTTTAAAAGTATAAAGTGGAATGACAAATAACTTATAGCCATACCAACCGCTTTCTATTTTTGCGTACAAAGGTCGGACAAACATCAGATTACTGATGTTTGTCCGAGCTGTTCGCGGTTGGCTATATTTGGAATGTCTAGTGCAAGACAACCCCAACATGATTGGGGAAGTGTATCCCAGGGCGAAAAGTTTTTATTTATGGCATAAAATGAGGGAAGTTTTGATAAGATTATTTTAACCTCCCCTTGGAGGAATTATCAGTATAATTCCTCCAAGACCTCCCTAACAGTGAGATGGATCAGGGATGATTTTTGAAAGTTCCCGTGAGTAGGAAAGAGATGAGGGGCAACGGGGACCAAAGAAAGAATGCCTGTGAATGGGGAGCGCCAATTGGTCACGTGATGACTACTGATAGAGCAGACGAGACACCTAGCGTTGACCTAGGCCCATTGTTCGAGAAATGCGGTTCACCAAGCACGGCCAATCACACCTTGAATCGTCATGAATAATAGGTGGCATTGGTGTACTATCAGTTCAAAACCACGCGTATATTCTCGCGTGGTCTGCGTGATCGGTGTTCCCTATTGCTCTGGGCTGTGTCAACTACATTAAAATATCAAGCTTATCAATGCAACAAACTATCGTCTTCTCCCTGATCAGTATAATTCCTCCAAGCTGCATGTTCCCAAGTCATCTGTATGAGCATGTAAGCTAAATTGAGCCAAAACTTAACTGAAGATTGACAATTATGACGCGAGGTGCGTTTTGAAAAGACAGGTGTGAAAGGAATGCGAGTCCTTGGAATACAGGTCCAAATTACAACAAGCCTGGCGGCGTAAATGGTTCACGTGGAAAGAGTTTGAAAAAGAATGTTCGCACAAACACACAAAACTGCCTTCGATACAAGAGCACGAAGTAAGTGCTCAACCTGATAGGCCTACTGCTACACTATAAAACAGTCCAATGGACAGAAGTTTTCATAGCCTGCGCAAAGTGCATTCAATTCAGGCCAACACACCGACTGAAAAAAGTAAATCAACCCTCCCTCTCCATCATGAATGAATGATGAAACAAAACAAGCCCAACCCAGTACTCGCACAAAAAGGGTGCGTGAAAATCCACGGCTCGTCGTAATGAAAACGCTCATAATGCACCATGGCTAAAGATAGAGACTGACCTCAAACCACTTCTAAATATAAATCCACGTGCTTCTCAACCTCGGCGCCACATCGAAGTCGAACTAATTACACAAACCATCGTATAGGTATTTGCTCGTCCGCCCGTGAGCCCGAGATTGAATGTGTGCTCATCAGCCTCCGTCCCACTTTCGGACTCCGTCGGTAATAGCTGGCCTATGTAAACCCCGCATGGATTTTAACCAATCGGATTCATTTCTTAATTATGAAATCGGTAGAAAACCACAAAATGCCCGAAAAAACATATTAATCGCAAACTAATCGGTTTTATTATTAGCCCGGACACTACTAGGCATAAAAAGTAACATATACCAGCTTAATGTTTTGAAAGCCGATAATGATTTAGTGCCGAAAAGTGTGTCGAAAGCTCATTTTGGACCAAATATAATGGTCACTAAAGGGACTATAGGCCCACGTGAACCAATAATCAGCAACTGTGGGCTCCATTCGGACTGTGATCGTTTTTAACCGTAATACATGGATCTTATCCCCTTCTTGAACAATAAACCTGTGCTTAGGTTCCTGGGGACCTTAGGTTGACACAGCCAATAAAGATTGCAGCGAGCTTTCATTGGCAAATTCGAAATGCTTGGCTCTCAGTCTCACTGACTCACAAAATTCTAAGTTGGTCGGAAAATATATCATTGAATGATAACTTGATATTAAGCATAAAACATAATTAGCATTTTGCTCATTTTGTGGGCAGCTACTAATACGTAGCAAAATTGGCGTTATTGGTTGAGTGGTTGCGTTACTACTAGCTGGATTTTGCAGGCTATCACCAGAACTATAAGAATTTTATGTCTCAGCTAACACTCTCTCAAAAAAACATACTCTTATCCTTGATTCAGGATATGCAATAAACCAAATTCATAATTTATCCCTTACGCATCCAAGTCATACTACTCGNNCCCCCCCCCCCCCCCCCCCCCCAGTCACCAAAGCCACCCTAACACATGTAGGAACCAACAATAGCCTGCTGAATCCAGCATGTCTACAGTGTGTGTCAAGTATATCCACTCTACTGTATAGTATGCGTTAATCGGTCGGCCCGCGAAACTTGTTCGAATGGAAAATCGTTGAATATTCAAGTTCAGGGTAATTATTGATCAACCCGTCATCCGCGAGAATAGTGGATCGATCAATTTCATTAGTGCTAGGCCTACTCGTCTGCATTCATTGCTTGCGTGAATGACCATCGTGTCACATTTCTTCGTTGTCCAAGGCCTACTCGCTACAAGAAAGGCTATAGTGCACCAGCAGAAAATTCTTTTGAATTGACATCGGTGTTGTATGGAGGGATGCGTAATCAACTTAACTAGGCCTAGAACACGGATATTCAACGATTTTCCATTCGAACAAGTTTCGCGGGCCGACCGATTAACGCATACTCTACAGTATATGTGACAGAGATTACGCCGATAATGTTATGTAATCTTTTCACAACAGGCCCGTGTAATGACTCAGAATGCCTCCCCATCTTATTGCCCGACCGGGCATTCATAATCACAAATTTCTGTTTTTCATTGCCCGGGGGGCA
>NMRB01001309.1:75405-91838 GCA_002633025.1 Notospermus geniculatus
TGATTGATGGTGGTGCATCTGGTACATGTGATGCAGTAGACCACATTTCTGCTGTCACAATCAGCGGGACCCTTCAGGCGGAGTGGATGGGACCTTCCCGAGGAGGAACTAGTGATGTGGGACTGGGAGGGCAAGGAGGTGCAAAGTTGACATTTCCGACCTCTCTTTGGTCCTTTCCCTGAGCAAGGGTCACAGGTGGGCTTCTCTCAAAACAACCACGTACGACCTTGGTCCACTCCTTTCTGCGATTGTTCCTGGCCACCACGTGTCCTCCCTCCGTCCGTGCATCCTGCACTAATACTCCCTCTCCTGGGTAGAATTCTCTCATCCGTGAATGAACGTCGTGGTTACTCTTCTGCTGACTTTGCGCGTTAATGTCACTTTCTCCTCCACACTAGCCCGAAGTAACGTGAGGCGTGTGCGAAGTTCACGACCTAGGAAGAGACTGGCCGGGGTCCTTCCGGTCGTAGGGTGTCGTAGCGAATGGTAAGTAAGCAAGAAATTGGCAATCTGCTGATGCAAAGGCCTTGTACCTTTACATGTTTTCAAATGCTGTTTAAATGATTGCACCATGCGCTCAGCTAGGCCATTGCTTGCTGCGTGGTACGGTGCCACACGGACATGTTTCACACCATTGTGTTTTAGGAATATTTCGAACTCTTCATTCCTGAACTGCGGCCCGTTATCACTAACACACTGTACCGGTAATCCATATCGTGCAAACAGATCCCGTAAAATGACAATTGTAGCTGACGTAGTAGTATTGCTCCTCATGTGGAAAATCTCGGGGCATCGGGAATGCGCGTCGACGACAATCAAGAAATGCTGCCTATCCTCCTCAGCATAGTCCACATGAATCCGATGCCACGGTTTATTTGGCCACAACCATGGCATTAGAGGTGCAAGTGCAGGTGTTTTTCGCACCTGCTGACATGACTGACACCCGCGTACCGCTGTTTCAATCTCCTGATCCATATTGGGCCACCATACGAAACTGCGCGCCAACTCCTTCATACGCACGATACCAGGATGGCCTGCATGCAGCTCCTGGAGCATGGCAGGCTGATAACGCGATGGAATCACGACGCGTAATCCCCAGAGCAGACAGTCCTGTTCCACTGACAGTTCAAAACGACGACTGTGGTATGGTTTTAGTCTCAAATCTTCAACTGGGTGTGGCCACTCAGTCTTCGTGAAATGCAAAACCTGGGACAACACCGGATCCACCCAGGTTGCCTGACTGATTTCCTTGTGCGTGACCGGTAATCCATCTATCACCAGCTCTTCAACTCGAAGAATCTGCTCCTCCCCTCCATCCGTAGAGGGCAACGGTAACCGTGATAGGGCGTCTGCCACGGCGTTTTGCTTCGAAGTGACAAATCTGATGTCGTAATCAAAGGCAGAGAGCATGATTGCCCATCTCTGAAGGCGGGATGCAGCCAGTGTCGGGATGGCGTGTTTCGGGCCAAAAATTCTTTCCAGTGGTTTATGGTCCGTGAGTATCGTAAAACGCCTGCCGTACAAGTACATGTGGAAGCGTTTTAGTCCGAACATGATTGCCAGAGCCTCCTTATGGATCTGACCGTATCCTTGCTCGTGAGTGTTCAGAGTGCGGGAGGCGTATGCAATTGGGCGTTTCGACTTGTCTGGATACACATGCATGATCACCGCACCTAAACCGTATGGCGAGGCATCGACTGACAACTCCACGGGTAACTTTGGATCATAATGCACCAACGTAGTCTCCGCTGTAAGCGCTTTCTTTACCTCGCTGAAAGCCCAATCACATTCCTGCGTCCATTTCCAAGTCTTGTCCTTACCGAGCAACCCGTACAAGGGGTGGCTATGGTAGCCAATCGTGGTATGAAACTGCTCAAAGCTGCTAACATACCCAAAAGCGATCTCAGTTCCGAGATGTTCTTTGGCTTGGGTGCATCATGAATCGCAGCAACCTTAAGGCGTGTAGGCTGCACGCCGCGTTCTGAGAACTGCATACCGATGTAGACCACTTCGTTCACGAAGAAGAAGCACTTTGACAGCTTTGCGCGAATACCGTACTTGAGAAACACCTTCAACACAGCTTCCAAATTTTCCATGTGCTCTCTATCGGTGTCACCTCCCACTAACAAGTCATCCATGATGACACAAGTTCCCTCAACACCAGCTAGAACCTGCTCAATGAAACGTTTCCTCCCTCTGCCCAATGGACATTCCACTCCCACTTCCTCTGGTGAACAATCGTTTCTGATATATGGCTCATATCAACTTATATATTTCCACCTGCTTTGGCGACGATCTTTTCGGACAATATGACTCTTATTTATTCTACAACACGGGGCTATGACCACCTTCACTCCTCCAAATACCTTTGGGGTGTACGATATATGTGTTACAATATTTTAATGCATATGTTTCCAGTGTAAGTCAGTGATACGTGTATGACTATAAATTGTGTGTGTACTTTTACATTAAAGTACTATTATTCAGTAATGTGTACTTCCATATAATTGTACTAATCCTGTTTTCCTTTTTGTCAGCCTTAATCCTTCTTAATCCTGCAGCTTTAGGGTTACGGGTTTGTGATTCGTCCACATTGCCTGTGTAATTGTACATGACGAATTGGAGAGGGTCGTTGTATTAAAACTTGATCAGCTCTCTCCCATATTTCTTATTGGTATGTCGGTCCGCACCGCACAAGTCGGTGACACCTATCCATGCTTATTAATTTAAATGTATTGCTGTCTCTGTTGGGTCAAACTGTCATTGCCTATGGGGATGAGAGACTGCTTATTATTTGTTCCTCCATGTCCTTTCACTTTACGATACTAGACCTTCGGGTTTCACATTGTACTTTTACTTCCTATTAGTGCGTGTGTTATCTTAATTGAGCAGACTTACAAACTAATGAACCGCATAAACACAATTCCGACCTTAGCTGTCCAGCACACCATCTGGAATGTTACCTTATGTGGTGTGTCTCTTAGTTTTGTACTGGCATGGCCAGTGTTTATTTAGTTACCGTCATGTACACGTACCTCTCAATCAGAACTCTTCTGATTTCATAATGTCTGTGTCCAACTTCTGCGACACTTCATTGTACCCAAGCTGCAGCCCTCATTTCTTTGATCGGCTGTTACCGAATTCATCTGTCACTTTTTCGGCCTATAGCCATTGGATCAGGATCATGGCAGCATCCAACTTCTCAGTAATTAGTCTTACATATACCCATAATGCCGGTTGATCATCAACTATGGAGAGCTAGAATCGGCTGCTTCAATAATTACAGAGTTAACTCATCTTATTGTAACGTCTGGAAGGGATCACTACTGGAACTTCCCTGCAGCCAGTCTGTCTGCTGTTCCCTGCTTATTATAGTCCTTTTCATACTTATCACCATTTTACCAGTTAGTCGCGTATTTATTCCTGTATTTTGTTTGGTAGTTCTCGTCTGCATACGGATGTTGGTGTTTGTAGTGCCCCTGGCATCAATCATTCTTATTGCACAACATTCAAAGCATGTGCGTTCCATACGTCATGTACGTACTATGATGTACTCAGCTGGAATGGTTAGTATGGTACTGCTGTTTGTTCCGGGGCTATTTCCAGTACTGCTGTCTATGTTTCAACCAAACATTATCCATCAAATTTTAAAACTTGCCAACGATATTGAATCCAATCCAGGTCCAGCTGATCGCAACCTGAACATCTTGTTTTCAAATATCAACAGCCTAACTGCAGACGACGGCAATCGTTTCGAGGATTTGAAGCTACGGCTTCATAGTGAAAGGGTTCACTTAGCTGCCATTAGCGAAACGGGCACTAACTTGAATTTAGCTGACTTCAATATTGACCATTATGCCACCTTCTACTCTCGGAATGGACGCGGAAGCATACTTTATGCTCACGAATCTCTTATTGTCAAACGTAGACTTGATTTAGAAGATGCTCATTCTGAATGCCTGTGGTTTGAGACTCGCTTTAATCATAAAAAGGTTATTTTTGGATCTTACTACCGTAGCCCGTCACAATCTACGGCGACCAGAGATCAATTTATTCAGGCTTTTGACAGGAGCGTTGGTAGAGCAACCAGTGGAAGCGGTACAGTCATTATTGGGGGAGACTTCAACGCAAGAAGTAAGATGTGGTGGCGTGACGACATCAATACGTCAGAGGGAGACAAACTTTATGAAACATCAGTAAAACATTCCCTTACACAAGTCATTCATGAACCAACACGAATAACACCTACATCTAAATCGTGCCTTGACCTCTTATTCTGTAAGACCCCTGGTCTGTTTTCTACTCAGGTTATATCTCCTATAGCCGGATCTGACCACAGTACTATCTATTCGCAGGTTGCTCTTTCCAACAACGTGTCAGATACTCCCAGCATAAAGAGAATATGGTTTTATGATCGTGCCAGTCAGGAGGAGCTCAATGACCACATTAGAGACTTCAATTGGGATGAAATATTCAGCAGCAACGATGCTCATGCAGTTACTCAATCGTTCATGGAAATTCTCATGAGCATGTTTGAAAGATATATTCCCCACCAAGACAAACTTGTCAAAGGTCCAGCTGATCGCAACCTGAACATCTTGTTTTCAAATATCAACAGCCTAACTGCAGACGACGGCAATCGTTTCGAGGATTTGAAGCTACGTCTTCATAGTGAAAGGGTTCACTTAGCTGCCATTAGCGAAACGGGCACTAACTTGAATTTAGCTGACTTCAATATTGACCATTATGCCACCTTCTACTCTCCGAATGGACGCGGAAGCATACTTTATGCTCACGAATCTCTTATTGTCAAACGTAGACTTGATTTAGAAGATGCTCATTCTGAATGCCTGTGGTTTGAGACTCGCTTTAATCATAAAAAGGTTATTTTTGGATCTTACTACCGTAGTCCGTCACAATCTACGGCGACCAGAGATCAATTTATTCAGGCTTTTGACAGGAGCGTTGGTAGAGCAACCAGTGGAAGCGGTACAGTCATTATTGGGGGAGACTTCAATGCAAGAAGTAAGATGTGGTGGCGTGACGACATCAATACGTCAGAGGGAGACAAACTTTATGAAACATCAATAAAACATTCCCTTACACAAGTCATTCATGAACCAACACGAATAACACCTACATCTAAATCGTGCCTTGACCTCTTATTCTGTAACACCCCTGGTCTGTTTTCTACTCAGGTTATATCTCCTATAGCCGGATCTGACCACAGTACTATCTATTCGCAGGTTGCTCTTTCCAACAACGTGTCAGATACTCCCAGCATAAAGAGAATATGGTTTTATGATCGTGCCAGTCAGGAGGAGCTCAATGACCACATTAGAGACGTCAATTGGGATGAAATATTCAGCAGCAACGATGCTCATGCAGTTACTCAATCGTTCATCGAAATTCTCATGAGCATGTTTGAAAGATATATTCCCCACCAAGACAAACTTGTCAAACCTAATGATATGCCCTGGTTTAAACCATATATTAAATCTGCCATTAACAAAAGAGATAAGCTTTATAAGAGGTACATGAAGATCAACAGTGTTGAGGACCACCAACTATTTAAAAATCAATGTAAACACGTCAGTGAATTAGTCCACCAAGCTAAAGCTAATTACAGAGACATCTTATGTGAGTCATTGAGCTCCTCTCGATCTGGGTCACGAAACTACTGGAGTTTTATCAAGAAGTTACTTGGTAACAAATTTAGCCCTAGCATTCCTACTTTGGTGTACAATAATATGGACGCCGTATCTGATGCAGATAAGGCTAACCTTTTTCTCAGTGTGTTTATTGATAAGTTTCATCATCAGTTCAACGATTCGGTTTTGCCAGCTTGTCCTTTAAAAACTACCGCTAAGCTTGATTCTATTGCTGTTAATAGGGTCGATGTAAGGAAGATACTGTTGGGACTGGATGTTTCTAAGGGGTGTGGTTCCGATGGCATTACTAACAGGATGCTCAAAATGGTCGCATCTAGTATAGACGAACCACTTACTCTTCTTTTTCAGCGACTACTTACTCATAACATCCTTCCCAACTGTTGGAAATTGGGTAATATCGTACCTATATTTAAAAACAAGGGTTCAAAAAACCTTGTGGTAAATTATCGACCAGTCACACTGTTAAACTCGATTTCAAAGGTCTTCGAGCGGGTTATATATGACAACATCTCTGCGTATGCATTAGACAACGATCTACTCTACGAGTATCAGTCTGGTTTTATTAAGGGTCACGATACCACGAAGCAGTTGCTACACATAACTCACATGATTTTATCGAACCGGGATGCTCATCTAGAGACTAGAGGAGTATTCCTTGATATTGAAGGTGCTTTCGACGCCATCCCACACTACCTACTGAAGCACAAACTGAAGTCGTATGGGTTGGGGGGTAACTTAATTGAACTTCTTTCGTCGTACCTGACGGGCAGAAAATTACGAGTTAAAGTCAACAATTCGGTATCCAATTGGTCTGACGCTGGAGCAATAAACAGCGGGGTGCCCCAGGGCTCTATTTTAGGGCCACTTCTCTTTCTTCTCTACATTAACGATTTAGCAAACGTCGTACGACATTGTAAATTATACCTTTATGCCGATGACAGTGCACTCTTCTTGCCTGTAAACTCTGATCAGCATCCGAACATTTCCCATAGTTTTCTCCAGAACGATCTAGACCACATGGCCGAATGGTCAGCCACATGGAAACTTAACTTAAAAGGCAGCAAAAGCAAAGAAGTCCTATTTAAATCGCCACGAAAGGCAGTCCGGCCCTACCCTTGTCTTAACTTAAATAATGAAACAATACCGAGAGGGGACTCTCACAAGCACCTCGGTGTCATTCTTGACTGTTTTTTGAACTTTCACGATCATATAGATTCCATAGTGGCCAAGTGCAACAACAAGTTAAACCCGTTATCAGTACTCGCACCTGCCATACAGTCAAAACATATTCAATGTATGTACTCTAAATTCCCACTTGCCTGTCCCATTCCTGAACTCGGAAAAAATGACTAAGTCCGAATTCGAAGATAATAGGGTGGGGGTATGGTGAAAGCAATGTTACGGCGAAACTTAGTAATTGGCGAGTTTAGGTTATCCGTCTGGTATACGTCCGTCTATACGTTTCCTCGTGAAGGATACCTAATTGGCCCTTATACTGACAAGGGAGCCGTATTCTTACTATTAAATCCTTGTTCACACTGGCGGCGTGGTGCGATGCGTTGAAAAAATCGCCAAGCGGTGTCAGTTTTGACATAGCGCAGCGATTGCGTGCGGTGGTCATGATTAGCAGAAATTACAATATTCATGCCATTCAAATTGTGACAAATATTCCAGTATCCTCAGCTCACGTGGCAGGCGATTCGCCGCGGAAAAATATTGCAGGAGCGATTGGGGCGGTGGAAATCGCTCGTTGCGCCCTACTGATTCTTACTGCATCGCGTCCCACCGTAACTGTGAACAGCTATAGGCTTAACAATGGGAACAACCAGTCGCGAAAAATATCGCATCGCACCGCGTCGCATAGCGCCGGCAGTGTGAAAAAAGGCTTTAGACTGGCTGTCCATTCACGCGATTTTCGAGCGGCAGACGCTCGAAAGCATTGTTTGTTTCCGCCGCGTTGGTCGTGGACAAAGGATGCGACATCGCGCGGCGCGAAAATCGCGTGAATGGATTCTTAGCCTTACTCGTCGAGGTCGTGCATCAGGCCAGTCGTTTTTGCTGACGTCGGTGGAGGCATGGAAGGAGTTGAATGGGGACTCCTGTAGTCAACCGACGTGGAGGCAAAAGATTGGCCAAACCATTTAATGATCCCAGAAAATACGCAGTGCACGAATCACCACCAGTGATCTTGGGCTATAACACAAGAGAGCATGCACAATGTAGGTTGTCTGAGATCTTTCTTCATGCATTAAAGGCATTAATTTTGACCGGTTACATAGCGATTACCTAACTTCAGTTAAGGAGGACATTTAGGGCCGTATGCACCAACGAACATTACCTTGAACTCACGTTGCGCCACAGGATCTCCATTGTCACGTCATGCCCTGGCAAACATGACCGTATGTCCCTTTTTATTGATCCAGAACATTACTGTTTATGACCATACCCCCACTCCATTATCTTCAACTTCGGACTTAGTCATTTTTTCCGAGTTCAGGAATGGGACAGGTAAGTGGGAATTTAGAGTATATGTCATACGTCTTACCACATCTCGAGTATGGTGCAGCCCTTTTTCAATCTGCTAGTGCTGAATACTTGTCAAAACTGGATCGTATACATTACAGGGGGGCTCTTCTCATCAGTGGATGTGTGCACGGTTCTAACTCATCTAAAGTCCTCAAAAGCCTAGGTTGGATGACCCTTAGTGAACGTAGGGATGAAAAGCTTCTAACTTTAATGTTCGATAACGAAAATAATCTAGTCCCTTCGTATATATCAGAGTTATATGCCAGCTACAGAAATCCGATACAGGACCCACGTCTTCGACAGCCAACCCTTTAGACTTCCAACAAGAATGTCACATTCCCTCCGTCGCTCTGCCATTCCAAAATCTATCACGCTATGGAACTTACTCCCTAATAATGTTAAAGAAGCATTCTCTAGGAACTCCTTCAAGTACAGGTTGAGAATCCACATAGGTGGCAACAACCAAGCTCAACCTGCCCCGAACCCAGGAAATAGCCTTGAACAGAGCCAGAGCAGATCTTCTCTTTCGCAGCCATTATTTTTCGCACAACTTCACTACTCACCTTGACCCGTCATGCCAATGCGTGCGGCTTTAGATCCCAAACCACAATGCATGTTTTATTTGATTGTCCTATTGTTACAGATGCCAGGCGTATTTTTCTACAAGACCTACAATCGATCCCTTCTTTCTGTTTTAGATCGGGGGCTTGTCCTTCTACACGGAAACCCCGAACTACCTTCAGCAACAAATAGGTTAATAGTAACGTCTACCGCAAACTTCCTCATCTATCCGCCATCAATACCTTTACAACGATTTAGCCCATATCCGATTCTACCATGCTCTCATTTGCTTCCTTTATTTTCATTTCTCTTTTCGGTTTTACAGTTGATTGCTGCCATGATTCCTTTATTGCTTCCTACACTGCCTTTTGTCATCCTTTTGTTTTCCATATCATGTATCCTCTTCTTTTTTGTGGGTAAACTGTTTAAACGTATTTTAGTGTCTCACACTGTCATTTAGTTACACACTGTCAGGTTTCCAACGGTGTATATATCCTGTAATTATTATTTACTCATGTGTCGCCTGCTTTAATACAGAATCTCGCATTATGTATCTTTTCTTTGTTGCACTCTGCTATGTTTATTTGAGTATCCTACATGCTTCTGTAAATATGCTGTAATCACTACAGCCTTTTCTTCTGTTATGTTTTGTATTTGTATTTGTATATGCACACCCTATGTACAGCGCCATCGTTTACTTGTATCTAATTCCGCACAGGGCCATAAATGCCGCGGCGTCGGCCCTTCCCGATTGTATATTCAGTAGTATGAATGAATAAATTGTATATATGCTTTGCTTTGAATGAAACGTTGCCAGATGGCCGGGCTCGACGCTATTCCGAAGGGAAGTCGGGAATACCGGTACAATCCCTGGTGAGTATTTGTCGTACACAGCTTTTGTGACTCCTCGTCTAGGATCAACTGTTGGTAAGCTGCCCTCAAATCGATTTTCGTGAACTTTTTCCATCCTGCGACTTTAACCCGCACCTCCTCGACAGATGGTATGGGAAATTTATCCACGTCGAGCGCTGGATTCACCGTATGCTTATAGTCCCCGCACAAACGGACCCCGCCATCAGCCTTCTGCACACAAACAAGCGGCGTGGCCCATTCACTAGTCTCCACGGGAATAATTACCCCTTCCTTCTGAAGTCTATCCAGTTCCTTATCGACTGCAGGCCTCAATGCAAAAGGTACCGACCGTGCTCGCTGGAAAACTGGTTTTGCGCCGTCCTTGACGTGAAGTTGTGCCGTGTACCCTTGTACTGTTCCCAGTTCGTCCTTGAATACCTCCTGATACATGTACTTGGACTTAAGCTCCGAAATCCTGTCTGATACCCGGAATACGCCAGAAGTGGGAACATCCCTTCCATGGAACAACTTGCCCCACGGAAGCTTAATGTGTGCTAAGGCCACGTGTTTTATATTTATTGGTTTACGGGAGATGGCATCCAAAAGTTATGGTCGGGTGGTCGAAATGAAATAAAAATAAAAATTAGACCCAAATTTCCATGTATGACCGAAAGAATTAAAATTCTTGCAGAATAAAAAGTTGTCATTCGAAATCCATCCAAGTGTCTGTTGTCAATTTGTTGAATACACCATTCGATTCTTTAATATTTTTCATTTTATTTTCACTTTTAAATTGAATCGCGAACATTTGCCATCATCGGCGGGTTTAAACAAGTCGCCCGTGGGCGATGCGCTCAGCTGACAATATTGATTTTTAGATGTAATTTAGTTAAATTGTAGGCACATGCTCTAGCCTGAAAACTGTCCACGAACTTTAAATTCAAAGTCATGAATTTCATGACTTTAAGGCACATAAGTAAAATAGCAGTGTTTCCAATGATACTGCAGCCCTACCTGCAGTAGAAGATGATACATGTATGAATACCAACACTTGATGCCCCCACTGGTTAGTGAGACCACAACACTAATTCATGGCCATCATCAATCAATACATGCTCACAGAGACTGTTCAAATATAACTATTTGAATGAACTAAATTACCAATTAGGCATTGAGACTGTTGCCACACATAAAAGAATGAGTTGAAGTATGTTACCTTACCTGATGAAAGATTAGTCAGGCTAAAAAAAACATGTGGCCTAACCAAGAGCGTCCCAGCAATGTCATTGAATGTGACTCTTGGATTCTGGTTTCAGATTCAACAGGCAAGAGCGTTAAGGCATGACGTAATGACGCCATGTGATACAGCGTCATCTCTTGCGTCGTGAAGAAACTTTACTTCATGGACGGGAAAGCATAACTACATATTAAGACCTTCAGATATTCTTGGTGACAAGAGAGTAGTAAAGTTCATTAAAATTGAGAAAAAAAACGTTGCCATGGTAACCAGGAAAGTAAGGGAAATACGCGATATACCAGGAAATGTGAGCTGGATGATGTATATGATTGTACAAAAACTTTGTGAAAAAAACTAACCAAAATTAGTGAAAATGTAAGAAGAAAACCATTTTTAATGAAAATTAGGTTTTTCTCTCGGTCGATTCTCTCCCTCCGAAAACCTACGTTACTTCAATGAACACATACAACGTAGTACATACAAATTGCCTTTATTCCACCGTCTGATGCGTATCCGCACACTACCTCAAATCTGTCTCTACACCCGGCATAACCACCGGTAAACATGACAACTACAAAAATAGTGCCAATGGCACAGTGCCCGCTTGGTGAAGTGGGAATCATAGTACCTATACCTTCAGGCCATATATGTACATATTCAATATGAAAATATTCCTTCGAAAACTGAAGACGCTAGGAGTGCACAGAAAGGCAAAGCAAAAATATTGGCCCATTTTTCGTTATTTGACCTATATTCCCATCAAAATTAGGTTAAATCAGAAACCCGTTAGATATGATGTAACACGATAAGATGTATGTATCTATGGTTCAAATTTGAGCATCCTAGCTCAGATCGTTAGCGTAAAAGAGCCATTTTTCATTTTTTCACAAAACGCCCCCTAGTGGCCATAGTGGGAATTGCAGCAGGCCCAAAATCGAACTTGGCCTAGATCTTGGGGCCATATATACACATATGCAATATGAAAATCATCCGTCGAAAACTGAAGATGCTAGAGTGCAGACAAGGCAAAGCCGAAATATCGGGCTATTTTTCATTATTTGAGCTATTTTCCCATCAAAATTAGGTCAACTCAAAAACCTGTTACATATATGATGTAACATGATTAAATGTACCTACGGTTCAAATTTGAGCATCCTAGCTCAAATCATTAGCGTAGAATAGCCATTTTTCATTTTTTTCACAAAACGCCCCCTAGTGGCCACAGTAGGAATCGCAGCACGCTCAAAATCGAACTTGGCCTAGATCTTGGGGCCATATATACACACGTGCAATATGAAAACGATCCATCAAAAACTGAAGACGCTAGAGTGCAGACAAGGCAAAGCCCAAATATCGGGCCATTTTTCGTTATTTGACCTATTTTCCCATCAAAATTACGTCAAATCAAAAACCCGTTATATATATGATGTAACATCATAAGATGTACCTAGGGTTCAAATTTGAGCATCCTAGCTCAAATCGTTAGTGTAAAATAGCCATTTTTCATTTTTTCACAAAACGCCCCCTACCCAGATAGCAACGATCGGTGGCCCACCGGTGGCAGAAGAGCGGGAAATCAGCGCATCGGCGGCCAGCAACGGTCTTTGGTGGCCCACCGTCGGGCCACTGGCGGAAAATGGACTAGAGGGGTATCGGTGGCAGCCACCAGTGGGCCACTGGTGGCAGATGAGGGGCAAATCAGGGGCCACCGACTGGTGGCACATCGGCGACAGCCACCAGTGGGCCACCAGTGGCAGAAGAGAGGCCACTGGAGCAGCGGGATATCGGCGACAGCCACCAGTGGGCCACCGGTGGTGAATTGGTGGCAAACATATATCTTTTTCCTTTACAAATTTTACAAACAAATTGAATTTCTCAATCAATTCTTAAGTAAATTACTCCTTTTTACAATTATAACTCATCGTAAGTCAAACAAAGTTTGTACCGGTGGGCCACCAGTGGCCCACTGGCGGGCCACCAGTTCGACCTGGCGAGATAACAATTATGTTCTAATTCGCAATAATTTAATGCAGAACCGATGACTCACGAAAGCAAACATATAAGAATGTTGATAAACTATGGTTTGAAATCTGAGACACAAATTTTAGGTTGTGGTTGTTTCTCTTTCAAAATTATATTGCATAACATTGGTCTTAAATCTAAACCATAGACAATAATTTTTGCTGTGCATTGGTATACCCCATCCAACTGAACTCCACGTCTAAAGCTTCTCGGCCTATTGGCTAAGAAGTTATATGATATTTAAGAGGTGCGGACTCTGCCTCATGGTGAATCTGCCATTTCCCTTGTGCTCACTTGGCTCAAGCAAGGCAGGGGGAGTTGTACAGGAAGAAATTGCAAATTAAACAATCAGGACCGATATGGCTCTACCTACACGTGTTGAGCTGCCACCAGTGGCCCACTAATTTCCCCGGAAGGTGCCCCCGAGATCACATCAATTTCCCTCTGCTGAGCCACTCATTTCCCACCGGTGGGCCACCGGTGGGGAGGTCTGCATTACCACCGGTGGGCCACCAGCGGCAGCCACCGGTGGGCCTCCGGTACTGCATCCAGTGGGCCACCGGTGGCCCACTGAAAATTGTTATCTGGGTAGTAGCCATAGTAGGAATCGCAGCACGCCCAAAATCGAACTTGGCCTAGATCTTGGGGCCATATATACACATATGCAATATGAAATCGATCCGTCGAAAACTGAAGACGCTAGAGTGCAGACAAGGCAAAATGTTACCCACGCACGCACGCACGCACGCACGTACGCACGACAGACCACCACTAAGGCATCTAAGCACAGCATAAGCCCTTTTGGCCTTCGGCCAAGCGGGCTAAAAATCACCAAACACAGGAACTGAATAATGACGCAGTGACGCATAGTGCGTCACTGCGCATATGGAGCGTCAGCAAGGTAATATTCGTAACTACAGTTTTCTCTCGGTCGATTCTCTCCCTCCGAAAACCTACGTTACTTCAATGAACACATACAACGTAGTACATACAAATTGCCTTCCTAGAGAGCCATAAACTTGTCAAACAACACAGTGAAACAACAACCTTAAAGATTGGAAAAACAAATACAAACAAACAAAATTGTCCAAAACTCATGGATACAGATGCAGGAAGCCCCCAAATTGCATGGGCAACATGACAAAAGTTAGCATATCAAAATATCAACTCGACAAATAACTCATTCTACTATGTCCTGATAGGTAAAGGACTAAAGTCCGAAACGAAAACGTAAAATTTTCGTCCATGACTCATGGAACGCCATCAATGATTGGTGAGTTTATAGCATGTGACCAAGGCATACGTTCATGTTACGTTCGGGTCATGAATAGGAGGCGAGGCCAATTACAAGACGTATTCTTCAAAGAAAAGTACGCTTATGCATTGTGATAGCAGTAAAAGCCTAACCCACTCCCGGGAGAGTGATTTTCGCCGCCATACTACAGCGCAACAAGTACTACAAGTGGGAGGAGTTATTGCGGAAAGTTATTCAACACACCGCCGTGATTAGATTGGTATCATTCCTAGCGGAGGATCGTGGTACCAGTCGAGACCGTGATCCTTTCTTTTTTCTCCAGCTTGGTAGACAACAATGTGGTCTTCCATGATTCATGTGTACATGTATTCTCTAGATGTTGCAATAGGATTCGCAGGATAAGACAATGGTAAAGCCTTACTACTGTCAGCAAGTCACTTGACCATCATTAATTGAAATGTTTCATTCAAGGACTTCACTTTGGGTTGCATGGATCCTTGAGCAAGTCACTTCACCATCATTTCAAATGTTTCATTCAAGGACTTCACTTTGGGTTGCATGGGTCCTTAAGCAAGTCCCTTGACCATCATTTGAAATGTTTCATTCAAGGACTTCACTTTGGGTTGCATGGGCCTTGAGCAAGTCACTTGACCATCATTTGAAATATTTCATTCAAGGACTTCACTTTGGGTTGCATGGGTCCTTGAGCAAGTCACTTGACCATCATTTGAAATGTTTAATTCAATGACTTCACTTTGGGTTGCATGGATCCTTGAGCAAGTCACTTGACCATCATTTGAAATGTTTCATTCAAGGACTTCACTTTGGGTTGCATGGATCCTTGAGCAAGTCACTTGACCATCATTTTAAATGCTTCAAGGACAAAACAAAACAGATGGATAATCAAATAGTCTTTATCAAAATAAAACGTAACAAAGGCAAAATTCGCACAGAAAACAAAATGTACAGAAATATCTCTAAAACTTAATCCTCATTGAATAACTGAATTGTTCACTTCGTATTGTCCTTGTTGGCACAATAACCCCCCCCCCCCGTCACTCCCAGTACACAGTCCCCGCTTTCACACTCCTTCTATGTCATCTAGCATCCTCCTGTGTCTTTCCATCAACAGAAATGATAGGATTGCTACGCTGGTCAGCACCGAGATTCGAACCCACGCCTCCACATAAAGATGGGGATTTGGCACAGTGGTGTGCACGCTTTCCCTCAATGCTGGCGGTGTTGCCTTATGTGGAGGCGTGGGTTCGAACCACTTTCCATCAACGTAACGTGGGCATCCAGTAGGTCAGCGTAGCGCTCCTGGTTCCTCCGAGCCAACTCCCACAGTGGAACACGTCGGCGTCTCTCAGCCGCCGGAGCATCAGCAGCATCGTTCAAAGGTTCCAGTACAGGCATGGCAGGATCAGGCTCAACATCAGGCCGATCACGGTTCCGCAGGGGCAGAGGATCCGGAGCAGGTTGCGGTCCGCGATCAACAACTGCAGGCTCGGGCGCAGGTTCCCGTGGTTGGTCTGGCGGCTCGAAAAAGATGTCGATCGGGTTCGGTTGAATCTCCATCCGCACGCGTCTTGCTCTCACTGGGGCCGGAGGAGCATCGCCGACTGGGGCTGGAGGAGCATCGCCGTCAGGGGCTCGAGGAGCATCGCCGTCTGGGGCTCGAGGAGCATCGCCGTCAGGGGCTCGAGGAGCATCGCCGACTGGGGCTGGAGGAGCATCGCCGTCAGGGGCTCGAGGAGCATCGCCGTGTGGGGCTGGAGGAGCATCGCCTGGGACCGGAATGTCTTGTATTCCCCCCTCTTGGACTTGGTCGACTGGTGGGGCTCCCGCGGCTGCCGGTGCAGCCCTCCAGCGGGCAGGGTTGACTCCGGCGTACCTCATTTCTCGCTCCCGTTCTCCCACTGCACTGAAAAATATAAAGTAACCGTACGCGTTAGAGTAGAGGTTGCATGAAATAAAGTGGCAATTGTTTAAATGAGATTGAATGAAATAGAGAAACAGATTTACAGTTTGGTGCAGGATCTGGATTAGCTTGTTGCTAGGCCAGGCCCGGATTTAGAGGGGGCACGTGCCCCCCCCCCCCAATTTTTTGAGGGGCAGTGATTTTTTTTACTGCATTTTTTAGAAGAATCGTCTAGTATTTCATGTCTAACATGCTGGGAAATCGCATCTCAGAGCTTTGATTTTTCCAATTTTCCCAGGGGAGGCCCCGGACCCCCTTCGTTTGTGCGCACCTGCCATGCCTGCGGTGCGCGCCAACTGAGGGCTTCGCCCTCAGGGTTGTGCCCCC
>NMRB01001309.1:93214-108859 GCA_002633025.1 Notospermus geniculatus
GTTCCTCTCAACTTTATTTGTTTCAAATTGTCCATCCGCATGTGCACATATGCAAAATGTGGTCATATCCGCATGTGTGCATATGCACATGTGTATGGGCATGTGCACATGTGTATATGTACATGTGTATATGTACATGCACATGTGTACATATGCACATGTGTACATATGCACATGTGTACATATGCACATGTGTACATATGCACATATGTACATATCCACATTTGTTTATATGCACATGTGCACATATCCGCATGTGTTCATATGCACATGTGTACATATCGACATGTGTCCATATCCACAAGTGTACATAGGCACATGTGTAAATACCTACATGTGTACATACCTACATGTGTACATATGCACATGTGTACATATGCACATGTGAACATATGCACATGTGTACATATGCACATGTGCACATGTGTTCATATGCACTTGTGTTCATATGCACATGTGCACATATGCACATGTGTTCATATGCACATGTGTACATGTGCACATATGCACATGTGTTCATATGCACAAGTGTTCATATGCACATATGTGTTCATATGTACATGTGTACATATCCACATGTATAGGCCTACATATCCACATGTGTACATATCCAAATGTGCACATATCCACATGTGTACATATCCACATGTGTACATAGCCACATGTGTACATATCCACAGGTGTACATGTGTACATATCCATATGTGTACATATCCACATGTGTACTGTACATGTCCGCATGTGTACATATCTACATGTGTACATATCCACATGTGTACATATCCGCATGTGTTCATATGCACATGTGTACATATGGACATGTGTCCATATCCACATGTGTACATATGCACATGTGTACATACCTACATGTGTACATATGCACATGTGTACATATGCACATGTGCACATGTGTACATATGCACATGTGTACATATGCACATGTGTACATACGCACATGTGTACATTTGCACATGTGTACATATGCGCATGTGTACATATGCACATGTGTACATATGCACTTTTGTACATACCTACATGTGTACATATGCACATGTGTACATATGCACATGTGTACATATGCACATGTGTACATATGCACATGTGTACATATCCGCATGTGTTCATATGCACATGTGTACATATGGACATGTGTCCATATCCACATGTGTACATATGGACATGTGTACATATGCACATGTGTACATGTCCGCATGTGTACATATCTACATGTGTACATATCCACATGTGTACATTTGCACATGTGCACATGTGTACATGTGTACATGTGCACATATCCACATGTGTACATAGCCACATGTGTACATATCCACATGTGTACATATCCACATGTGTACATAGCCACATATGTGTACATATCCACATGTGTACATGTCCGCATGTGTACATATCTACATGTGTACATATCCACATGTGTACATATGCACATGTGTACATATCCGCATGTGTTCATATGCACATGTGTACATATGGACATGTGTCCATATCCACATGTGTACATATGCAAATGTGTACATGTGCACATGTGTACATGTGCACATGTGTTCATATGCACATGTGTTCATATCCACATGTGTTCATATGCACAAGTGTTCATATGCACAAGTGTTCATATGCACATGTGTTCATATGCACATGTGTTGATATCCACATGTGTACATATCCACAGGTGTACATATCCTCATGTGTACATATCCACATGTGTACATATCCACATGTGTACATATCCACATGTATACATATCCACATGTGTACATATCCACATGTGTACATATCCACATGTGTACATATCCACATGTGTACATATCCACATATGCATGTGTGTACATATCGACATGTGTAGATATGCACATGTGTACATATGCACATGTGTACATAGCCACATGTGTACATATCCCCATGTGTACATGTCCGCATGTGTACATATCTACATGTGTACATATCCACATGTGTACCTATGCACGTGTGTTCATATGCACATGTGTGCATATGCACATGTGTACATATGTACATATCCCCATGTGTTCATATGCACATGGGTACATTTATATCCACATGTTTACATATCCACATGTGTACGAATCGACATGTGCACATGTCCACATGTGTACATGTGCACATGTGTACATATCTACATGCGTACATATCCACATGTGTACATATGCAGATGTCTACATCTCCACAGTGTCCACATATCCACAGAACAGAAGACCACAGAACATTGCCAGTGCCTCTTTAAGTGCCGGTACCGTACCTTCGTTGATGAAGACCACGTGCCCGATTATTACCCAACCTCAACTATCGACAAACACCCGCCCTCACTTTCATTGGCAAAGAGCGACACTGTCCCATGGACCATCAATTATCGGCAAACACCCGCTGTCACCTTCATTCCTATAGAACGACAGTCGACCATCAACCAGCGACCAACACCCGCCCTCAGTTTGATTCCGAAAGAGCGACTATCGACCATCAACCACCGACAAACACCTGCCGTCACTTTGAATACCAAAGCGCGACAGTCGACCATCAACCATCGACCAACACCCAGCGTCACTTTCATTCCCAATGTGCGACCATCGACCATCAACCACAGACAAACACCGGCCGTCACTTTGATTCCCAAAGTGCGACAGTCGACTATCGACCATCAACCAGCGACCAACACTCGGCGTCACTTTCAATCCCAAAGTGCGACCATCGACCATCAACCAGCGACCAACAACCGGCGTCACTTTCAAACTTAAAGTGCGACCATCGACCATCAACCACCGACCAACACTCGGCGTCACTTTCAATCTCAAAGTGCGACCATCGACCATAAACTACCGACATTGGAAGTTCTATATTTGGACTTGTGAGGGATTATGCAGTTGTGCCCAGTTAGTTGAGGATGTCCGTCCTTTCGTGGAGGACAGATTCGGACGGCCACATATTCTGACAGTGGAAAATAGGCTACTGATGACCTACATTTGGCTAAAAACGTATCCGGACATTGCAACGCTCTCAATGATTTTTGACATCAATGGTCGTTCCTTGGCTCGGGACATCCACCACATGGTGGACATCTTGTGGGACTTCGTGCAGAATCAAATTAGATGGCCGAGTGACCAGGAATGGCTGGAAATACGAGGACAGTGGACGACAATCCCCAACGCCGTAGGAGCCATCGATGGCACTGTGCACGTCATCGAGATGCCACAGGAGGATCCGCATCACTATTACAGTGGTCATGTCCATCGCTATTGCATCAGCAGCCAGGTTGTGATCGACAACGAGCGGAATATCAGGTACCTCCACGTAAGTAAACTATGAATTTAATGAGCACTGTTTATGGAGAAGTAATTTATGTCCCCTGGAATATCAATCCTGCACTATTAATGTTCGATGACAGATTAAGAAGCGCGGCGATAGAAACCAATAACCTTCAATTACGATCTTACAACCCCAGGGGATACAAATTCCTTTCACATTCGTCCACTATCTACTGACCGGTATCACTATCTCTACGACATGTATTTCCTCTCATTTCCCATTTTAATTCGGCCCCACAAAGTTTCAAGACCGTATGATGCTTTTGCCTAAATGCTGCTGGGAATAATTTAGGTTTGGTTAGAAACGACGTGAAGTGGACAGCTGTCTTCGCAGCGTGTGTACACTTCATGTCCTTCCCTTCAGTCCGAACTTTTGACAATGTCCTTCTAACAGCTCCATTGTTTCTTCATTATGGGAAGTTAATTTCTATACCGGTATTTAATATTGTCTTGGTGAAGTTTGTGCAAATTAACCAACGCAATAACAGGACCGTATTTAACTTTTTGGTCCGGGGGTAGAAGCTTGTCGGGGGGGGGGGGGCAGAAGACCTCTTTTTGCTGTTTTTTGCCCAAAATCCGCATAAAAATCACGTGTTTTGGTTGGCTCAGGGGGGCAACTGCCCCCTTCGCCCCCCCCCCCCCTTTAAATACGGCCCTGAATAAATCTGTACCTACAGAATGATTAGAAAATGAGAAAATGAATGGAAAATGAGTGAGTGAGTCAAACAGAGGTGTTTAATAATTGTTTCCATAGTGCATTTCCATTACCATTTTTCAATTTGTGTATTTACGATGCCACTGCTATACATTCATCACTAACTAACTGTTCAAATTTCTTCCAGTCTGGATTCCTTGGCCATAGCACAGACGCCCGCCAGTATCGCCTGATGTCACCGATAGGACCAGGACGTGCGTTATCTCTTCCCGAGGATTGTTTCCTTTTGGCGGACAAGATATACCCCGGAGAAGACCACTGCTGACTGCGTGGAAGGCCAACGAGCTACGAGGTCCAGGGATTCAGCGAGATCGTCGCCTCTTTTTCAACACCGAGCACGCCCACTACCGAGTGCACGTGGAACATGTGATTCGCCTGATGAAACAATACCGAGTCTTGCAGGAGAGGTTTCGCCACCCGATAGAGTTCATCACGAAGGTTGTTGATATCTGTGCTTGCTTGGCAAATCGTCATGTTCGTCTGATCAACCAGCTTAGGTAGATGTAATGTAATGTACATATGTGTAAAGAATAAAGATGCTCAGTTATATCCTACATTTTCGCTGGTAATTGTATATGACTTCATCGAAACTTGAAGGAATTAGTCAAGATTCCTCCGAGATCAAAACAAAGATAGTTGATCTTTCAGAGTCAAGGGGAAGCTCCCTCTACCATAAACGCCTCACTGTATTCATTCTCAATCAAGAAGCGAGTCCGACACAACCAAGAGTGTGGATGTAAATATAGAATGCGGAAGCGAGGAAACGGAACATTCTGTTTTGACCACAGAATTCTCCCGGGAAAATTCTACAGTGTCTGCAGATGACCAATGAAAACCACAACCCACTGGTTGAGAAAAGTAAAGGCCAATGTTTATTACTAACCCCAGTCAGCTGATTCACTACGGCATCCCAAACAACTGCAATTATGTCACGCTAACCACAAACTGCGTTCCATTGGTCGTGTCTTCGCCAAACTTCAGCTAGGGTGTGTCATGTCGTCGTGACAAAGTTGGCGCAATTTGAGAAGGCGTCTGGGTGATTGGCGCCAGGAATGATACATCGAACGTTTCTCTGTGTCCCATTCCGTCAAACAATATGAAATATGTTAATAGGGTAGGCCTACATACAAATGCACGACAATTAGGCGTTCCGTGAAGTTACAAATGCTTCTTCAATAAGAGCTTCAAGTGAACACTTTTCCCATAGGCCAAAGCTGCTTTACTTCTGAAGGAAAGTCTTAACGTGATGTGGAAAAAACCTTTGGGAAGCTAACAATAATGGTTTGATATCTGAGGGCCTGTTGTCTGATTTCATGTGCAGCAGGAGGAAACCGGCGGTTTTTTTATATCGAGTCGAGAACCATGAGCTCCTACCTATTGGCTCTCATTATTGGTTCTTTAGATTAGTTGGTGATTTGTATTGTAATGTGGGAGGAAACCGGAGTACTTTTTCAAAAAACAATGAGCTCTAACTTGGTTCATTATTGGCTCTCTTAAGACAATATTGGGGATTTGTATGTAATGTCGGAGGAAACCATATTTTCCTGAGAAAACCTGAGCTGTCAAAGAGAGTCGCCCTCTCTATTAGGCCTACATGAGGAATGGGTTCGACTGGGAATCAATCACGGGACTTCACTGGTGACAGGCGCCGATGTTTGCAATCATCTCCTCTGACAGCAAGTCCATCTCCTCTCTCTGCCGGACTTCCTCAACGTACACACCCGCTATATTGTACAAAAGCCAACACGATGTGTTACACTGATTACAATCGTCTTACATTAAAACACAATTGCACTACGCACTACCCTGAGAAGGGATTATAATTATAATCGTTCTGCGAGTTGCCGCCTGACCTCAGCTACCCGTGACGCTCGCCTCAAGCATGTCAAAGTGATTAGTCATATCATACAACTAAATTCAGCTGTGAATGGGCGTGATACACACATTGCTGATGAACCAATCACAGACAGGACGTAAGCAAAGTGGACCTAACCAGTGGCGCCACATATCAATACGTTTACTCCTCACCAATCACATCACCGGTTACAATGGTGAACGTATCCTTACGTTTTCGTTCGTTCACTTTAGTCCTTTACCTGATCGGACGCATCATCAACTCCCAGCAACTTGTCCGTATAAGAGGCTGGTGTTTGGGCATGAACATAGTGGTCGAAAAATACGGATCGCGTTTTCCAACGACCGACTTTCATAACTGTCTCCGGGTCAAAGCCGTTAGCTACTTGTACCGTCGCTCCAGTGGGGCGAAAATCTCTGGCCCGATAACTGGCCGTATCAAGCCCGGCTAACTCAATGGCATTGTTCAAGACTGTACCCACAGTCCCATGGGAAATAGCCTTAAACGGCGCGCGCAAAGTGAGGAACACCGCATTGTCAGGCGGGCGGTTATTCGCAGTGCGCTGAATATAAGCGAGCAATGTGCCAACTGGATCAACCACTGGATTCTGAGCCCGGGGCAGATAAACCTCAAAACCGGCCCTATCTGTGTCATTTTTTATCCCATGAATAGTGACAACAGCGTTACCGTCATCATTGAAGTGAAGGTCATCCGTAGAAAATACCACTGGGGCGGTCTCCGCAGTTTGTGCGCTAAATAACAACCCTTTGGGTGCGATGTCTGACGGGCGAAGCATTAACGCTAGCGAGAGCAAGACAATGGTGTTTAAACGTAACCGTTTTAAATCAAGATCTGAGTTGTCCGGCCATGATTCAAACATGCGGACAAACGGCTCAACTGGGAGCACCTTAGATCGCGGACGCGGGAGAGCCGTGCCCGACTTCACCAATGCTGAGACCATATTACGCGCTGTTGGCAACTTAGTAATATCCTCCGCGCGAAAGGCACAAAACAGATGCGACAGCGCAGCCATCGAACACTTAAGTTGCGACCTCGGCCGCTCGGAACCATCTGCTAGGTGGCAGAGGAAATCTACTAAAACATTCTGCTGGACACATGGAAATATGGCCTCACCCCGTGCGAAACAGAATTCCCGGTACCGGCAAATAAGGCGATTGTACACAGCTAGGGTATCTTTAGCCAGAAACAAATTGTACTGCCTGATAGCGCGGTCGGACCAATGTTGTTCTTCTAAGTTAAACCGCCAAATACCCTCCAAGCGAAGAGTCGCCAGCGATTGTTCTTCATCGGTTCGGGAATCGAACCGGCTACCCTCTTTTGTATCGAAAGTGGGTTTTTGGGAATCCGAAGAGGGGGGCTTACCAACATTGACGTCATCTTGCGGAACCAAGGTTGACCGGGCCATGCCGGTGCGATCACCGTTGCGACAGACCTCGTCCCGACAATCTTGTCCAGCACGCGACCCAGAATTATTGAACCGGTGGGGCTTTTGTAGTGGTTTACCATGTAGCTTTCTGGCGATGTTAAGATAAAGTATGCTTTCGCTGCTTTAAGAGAGAAAAAGCTACGTTCTCTCTTAAAAGCAGCGCAAGCATGTACTGTCTATGATATTATGCATTTAAGAATTGGGGGCGAAACGCACAAACTGTCCCGTGTCGTGTGTGGCGAGTCATCAGTTCAGGCAGCAGTTGATTGAGTTGAGGCACTGCTGCCCCGCACCAGACTGTGCAACACGGACGGGCCCCAACATTAACAACACATTGCATAATATTAAAGTAAATGTTATTTCACTGTAGCCTGGGCTATTTACCGACACAGATTATCCACACAGATTACGTGGAAAATGCGAATGCCTTCGCCATACCACGATATAAGTACACCTCGCGACCTGTGTATTTTGAACTTCACATGTACGACGATGATGTGTGAAACGGCCGAGCAGAATGGACTAACTGATGAACTTCGTTTTCGAAAAGCGATTATCAGCTGATTATCAGACTGGTACAGCCAGCCCCAAGCGGAGGGATCGGGTAACCAATCTAAGCGATTATGACGCCATCAGTAACGTCACATATTCAGCGAGCGGAATGGGCTAAATTCGTTTTCGTGCAGTTTCGTCCCTGAGAATAATTTGTAGGCCAGATGATGACGTCACATGTTCATCGCCGGTTACCAAAAAACGCTTCAAACTCATAACTGGATACCGTTTTGGACCAATTTTCACATCAGTTCGCCTAACAATTATGATACACACCGATCCTGTACAATTTAAACGCCCGTCTTACTCTTGTAAATTCAGTATCAGGTGACAAAGTTTCAGGCGAATTTTCCTGTCCAAGGCCAAAATGATTGCTGTGAAACGCATACGTAATTAGCAAGCTTCGCTGATTTGCCGCTACGCGGCGGTTGGTTTCCTTGCGTCTAGGAGCCGAAACGGAGGATTCACGAAGTTGTTCTCGACGGACCAATCCGGCTGCGCAAGCGCATCCACCCCGCTCGTAAGGGGGTCTATCTGCTGTTGTACCGGGGCAACACATGATTCGTTATAGTGGCAAACCGATCCACCGTGTGCGGCCCCCAAATGCGATCGATATAAGCGAAAAGACGCGGGTGGAGTGACCATTCGTACTGCTGCGACAGTCGGCTCAGATAATCGGCGTCTACATTCTTTGAACCAGCTAGGTAGGTGGCGCTGAGAGTGAGTTGAAACTTGTTCGCCGCGACGAAGATGTCTTTCGCAATGGCGGTGAGGCGGGGGCTCGTTCCCCCCATCTGATTTATATACGCCATTGCTGACACGTTGTCGGTCACAATCTGAACTGACTTGCCCCTTAAGGACTCTCCAAAGGTTAGGACGGCCATGTGAATCGCGGTCATCTCTCGTTCGTTCTGTGAGAGATTTGCAACCCTGTTGGACCAGAAGCCCGCAGCTTTTCGCGCCCCACATAACGCACCGAAACCGGAGGGACTGGCGTCAGAAATTATTTGGGCCTCCGGATTGTGTTTTCTGAGGACGTGACCGTTCCACCCGTCTAGGGCTTTGTACCACCAAGTCAGGTCGGCAATAGCAGGTTGATCGAGGTATAACACGGAGTCCCAATCGACTCGTTTTGCAAGTACCCGATATACACTTCTAAGCATAAGTTTGCCCGGGGCAATCGCCCGGAACATTGAAACGCACTGGCCTGCAACTCGGGCCAAAATTCGTGCAGAAACACTTACTCTGCCAAGTACCCTGAGAATATCTTTTCTCAATTTCTTACACCTACTTTGGGGAATCTTAATTACCGGTACCCCGTCAGTCAACACCTCGTAGCCAACAAAAGTTTTGGAACTGGCCGGGTTCAGTGCAGACTTTTCAAAATTTATGTACCAGCCCAGCTTCTGCAAAGTATTCACCAATTGATCTTTCTTAGCTGTCACCAAAAGAGGAATCTCAGCTAGCAAAAAATCATCTACATAAGCACACAATCGTAGGCCTAACTGTCTCAAGTAAGTTACTACAGGCCGAACGACCTTGCCAAAATAATAAGGGCTGCAGGATAGGCCGAACGGTAGTACACGCCACCTATAATACTTATTCCTCCAAGTAAAACCTAAGAAATCCCGAAAATCAGGATGGACCAGAATATGATGAAACCCGTTCTTTATGTCCAAGGTCACTAAGAGATCATTGGGTTCTACAATGCCAGCAACTGTCCGCACATCCTCGTACTGAAAGGAAAGTTTTTCACAACACTGATTGAGTCGTCTCAAGTCAATAATCAGTCTGAGTTTGTTACCTTTCTTAGGCACAACACCAATAGGTGACACACAAAATGGTTTAGAACTACATCGTTCTATGGCACCAGACGACAAGAAGTCCTTTATCTCCGAGTCAACAAAACGATAATGCGCATGCGACAAAACGTGATTGGAAATTACAAAACTCTCAGGTTCCTGCACGAAGGGCAATGGAACGCCCTCACTAATCCACTTCAAAACGGTGTCAGGAGCACCGATGTCCTGCCAGTGTTGGAGACACTCTGGTCGGCTCAAACTAGCGGCCGTGAAGCGGCTCATACATTGTACATCACACCAAACTTATTATGACGACTGATCGTCCCTTGACGTGGGGACAGACCGATTGTTAAACTGACTGTAGGGGTCAGAAGATCTCCACTGCTGGTTAGACTGTTGGAAGGGTCTTGGACCATATCCACCGCGACCGTATCCGCGGCCTCTTGATTGGTAAAACGAACCACCGCTGGCTCTACCGCGGCTGCTGAAGCCCCTGTTGTTGTACCAATTACTTTGATATTGCGTTTGACGACCAGTTTGAGGTTGGCCCGTTTGGCCGGCAGCAACGATGGATGCAGCGTTCCTCAAGTCCTCAATAACGTCCTGCGAAAAGGCCGACGTGTTCCTACGGAATGCCCTGAAGACACGAGACGTTTCGGAGTTGGTTGTGCTGTTCACCATCAAAACTACATAATTTATTCATCCTGGAGATACCTAATTAAGGCCAACAGAGACGCAGTAGCATGTCCCAACTTCTCACTAAGTTCATCTGGGCCTTGATCCAAGTCGACGCTGAGGAGCACGCGAAAGGTCGTCTCCACAATACGGGCGCTCCGGGACAGACGGTTGTACTGTTGCTGGTCCTCACGCCGAATACCAGTTCTGGAGTCGTGGAGGCGTAAATCCTCTGGTAGACGAACGTTCTTATATAAATCTTTTACATGCTCAAACTCTTCGAATGCCTGCGGGAACCTGATATCAGCGAGACTATCGACACTATTACCACCACGGGCGGACTGACCAGGGCCGGGCGAGGTGGGGTGTCTGCGGGCCTGGGATGGCGCTCCGTACGCACGTGCTCCGGTGCACTGAGTGTGGGAGCCGGTATCGCTGCTTTCTAAACGCTCTAACCTGTCAGATATACTTTTCAAAGCGTCCTGCAACTGTTCTACAGTGTCACTCATAACTCTAATATGTATTGAACGCAGGTCTGGTGTTCAAAAACGGCTTTCGTTGTAAAAAATCGAGCTTTTGCCAGCCGGCTGCTCAACTGCGAGTGGCGGAATACGCACCAAACACAGGAACTGAATAATGACGCAGTGACGCATAGTGCGTCACTGCGCATATGGAGCGTCAGCAAGGTAATATTCGTAACTACAGGTTGTTGCTATGGCAACGGATTTCTACTTTTCCCTGGGTGCGATTTTCAAGATGTGATTGCCCATATTCAATAGTACAATAAACCATCAAACAAGAGGCCCATGGGCCTTGCGCTCAGCTGACTATGACCTGCCAACTCAAGAGGTTGAGACAGGCGAAACGAGATACAACAGTGCACCTTTTTTAATGGTTCACAATCAAATATATAGCATTCCTCGCTAAAATCAGCGGAAAGGGGTCACTTTGTGAATCGAAACGGGTATCTTAATATTAGACCACTTGGGTAGGAAGGGGTCAATATCTCTTGGTGAATGGAGATAGGCCTAGATGTCGTATTGCACCCACTGGGTGGGAAGGGGTTAATTCGTGAATCATGATGTTGTATAATATCAGACCTATTTCTGGACTCATTTGGGTGGGAAGGGGGTTAATAATCATTTATGAATAGAGATAGATACCATGTTAGACCTACTGGGTGAGGAGGGGTTAACATCAGACACGGGTAATAGGCCTGCAATTAATTTTTGATGAATCGAGATAGATATCTTTTGACAACCATTTGGTGGTAAATAATGGGTGGTAAGGGGTTATAAAAGAGTGGGAACAAGTCCAGATGACCTTAGTAAGTGGTGGATGAGGTGAGCAATATTTTAAAAATCTCAAAAGAAAATGCCTCTTTCGCATTTTGTATTAGGCCTAGGCTTACTGAATAAATCCCAATGCTATTCATCCTGAGAANTTTTGGAGAGGGGTAGTTTCTTGGTTAGAATCCATTGATTAATCGTTAACCGTCAAATCCAACTTCAGGGCTTAAGATAAGAGGAGTATTTCCTTAAAATACTCATTGAAATCTCAAAATACTCCTCCATTCCAGAACTGAAAGGGTGAAATACTCCTTGAGATTTATCAGTTTGCAATACTTTACTAATGGAATACTCCTTTGAAGAGTGAAAATACTCTTTCAAATTCTGACAGAAGAGTAGGCCTATAAATACTCGTTGCCCTAATAATTATCTAAAGCCCTGCAACTTCCTCATAAAATACGATCAGACATGTATTTTGGATCATGATGACTCTGATAATAAATACTGATACAACCTATTACAGTATTCGAATTGTCCATCTATTTTCTGTTACTCCCATTCACCCTCCACTTAGTGAGCCCTGTCGCCACCAGGCTTGTTCCACTTTATTTCATCGGCGATCCACCTAAAGGGCTCCGCACACTGGCGACTAAAATGGGGGCGACTACAGATGCGACTACCATGTCGCCTGCGATAATTACCTTTGAGGTCGATCAGTGATGTCATCCACGACATCACTGATCTTCCAAGGAAGCATTTGTCGCAAACAGGTCAACAAACCTAAAAGAACTGAAAATATGTTCAGTCGCTTCTGTGGTCGCAAGGCCGGTCGCCTAGAAAATCGCTCGAAAAATCGCTAGTGTGCGGTGCCCTTAGCGACTAAATTGAGGAGACCAGCGACTACGACGTCGCAGGCGATAATCGCCTGTGAGGTCGCTGAGCTAATTTCGCACACGACAATTTCCTAGGACGATCCGCAAACGGGCGACTATATTGCTGGAGACGGCCGCGGTAGCAGTAGACTGTGCCAAGCGACCAAAAGTTCAACATGTTGAACTTTCCGTCGCTTGGTTGCGGAGACTTACCGCGCGACCAAATTGTGTAATTCAGTCGCGTAACAATCTGCCACAAAGAGGAGACCAAAAAGTAACTAGAAATTGACTTATTAGTCGATTTGAAGACCGCCCTTGGATATTGGGAGACTATAAAAAGAGGTCATACACGTAATTAGTTCCTCTGGCAACGTTGGATTCTATATTGGGCTCTCGGGGATTCCCCAACCGGCGCGCTGTTGTTAGGCAATAAAGATGCAAAATACCCATCAAATGATTACGGATTGGGCCAGTTAACGAACTTGACCTGTGTTTTATTACCAACCGTGTAATGGGTCGGCGCAAGTTCGACTCCGGGCAAAGGCACATAAAAAAAAGTGAAATATTAGAGGGTCCGTCGGATGGGACTAAAAGCCGTGGTCCCTTGTACCTGCGTGTCTATGCCAGGGCAAGTAAAAGACCCCACACAGGTGGACTGTAGCCTGTTGTGGACTCCATACCTCTGGCAAAAACCCAACAGGGCTACGTCGCCGGTAATGACTAACTAACTAACTTATATTCATCTAGACATCACGTAAGTCTTAAGCTGCTCCATCGCTTATTTCTACCGATATCCATCTGAAACCATGTTGCCAGATAGAGAGAATCAGAAGTCAGTAAAACCAATGAAGACCGCCAATGTTCAGTCGCTGGCCTGGTTGCAAGGTCGATCGCCCAGAAAATCGCTCGAAAAATCGCTAGTGTGCGGAGCCCTTTAAACGACCAGGCTCGATCGCCTACTATATATATCACTCAGCGAAAACCACGATAAAACGTGTTAAAGCCCCACTGTATTGAATCTGAAAAACGCAAATCATCGCCGCGATTCTTGACGTCAGTGCACGACGTCACGACGTGTAAAATGTACTGCGCTCTATCTGAATACATTAGAGCCCTCCCTGCAGATTTTTTCATTGTGTGCTGAAAACTAGGCCTTGATTCTCGGAAATACTAGTACGCATCAGGCAGGCATTTTGGGGACCTTCACGATGCTATGAGACCACGACCAGCATTCTCCCAACACTTTGAAAATCCAGTAAAATTCAATACTGTGGGGCTTTAAAAAGGTAAAATTTCCCTCGGACTATAGTTCATTCCTTGTTCGTTCATCATGCGTTTCATGGGTGCAGCCTGTGTAACAAGGGCGAGAGGATGGTGAAGCGAGACTACTTAGGCACAAGTGATGAAACTGACCCAGATCTCGTAGGCTATAAATGCTACTGAAGCCAAGCCGATCCATTTATTGGCTCACATGAGTCATTAGCATATGTGTGGCGGTCTAGGAAAACCCGTCGGATGTCGCGTTTGAGGAAAGTGTTAATGGCCTTGGTGAACCCGCACATTTCAATAGCCAAAACGTACCACGTAACAGGTGAACAATAGCAGTTCAATGCACAGGCAATCTAACAACCCTTGTTGATCACTCAGCGACTTCCGGGTTATCCCAAACCGTCACACATATGTTCCCAACATCTAAGACTTGTGTGATACCGCCCATGAGTGAAGCCAATTAGGCCTAGATGCCGAAGTTTCACTTATGATGGGGAGGGGTCAAGACAGAAGTGAAAAAAATTACACTTCATTGGCTTCACGGTATTTTTGAGACAGTCCCTTATGTTGTAATGGTCAAAGGGGATCAGCACCTAAGAAACTAACCTGCACAAAGTGTGTATCTCAGAGACGGTGACTTCGATTACAAGATCTGTGATTTTAGTTGGGGACCATGTTTACAAATTGGGAAAAATGTGTGCCCAGTTTGAAGGCCGACTGCTTCGCACTTACCTATCCGTTTGAAACATTTCAACTACCATTGAGAAGTCAAGAATCTCTAGTTTTTAAATGTCTAAGCAGTTTGAAAATAGACTTAGGGACCTGGCCGCAATCACCATGGAATTCGATCATTTGAGCCTCAAAAGTTTGCAATTTCACGCCAACAGAGTTACGTCGTGGGCGCCGCCGACGTGACATGACGTCGTCCTTTCACGCAGTGGTCCCCAACCAACGTCATGGATCTTGTAGCTTCAAATTCGCACATATTATATATCATGTGAAGTGATTGATAACAGCAACAAGAAAAATTATTTTGGTCAACTGTCACCCATTAATTTGAAACAATCAATGGTTTTTTTAGATGGCTAGAAATGGTGGAAAACACGAGGATTCATTGTCTGTGTTTTCACCAGTAGCTTGAATTAGACCACTTCAAAGAAAAAGTCCCAATGCTTAGTTTTGTTTTATTGATCCCAGATTGATAGGAAATGAAGCAAGAAGATTCTGGGATCTGTGGGTGGAATTATGCTCTGTAAGAACCAAAACAAATCTGTTTCTGAATGTGTTATGCTTAGGCCTTGTAATGTGAAAGGGCTCAGACAGATTCATGTAGGCGTAACCCCATGGCACTTCAGAATTATGTAATGGGGAATCAATGGTTGGTCTTTGACATGAGCTGAGGCCACATGAATGGTGTGGTGTCTGGAAAAAGTATGCTATTTTTGTTATGACTCCCCTTTCATCATGTAATATCCATGGGCTATACAAGAACTGGTGATAATTCATGAATCATAGGGGAATCAATGGAACAATATTGGCCAGTTTGACCTGGGACACGACGAGTACTCTCCATTGACCATGGTAAATAAAGGATTACTGTTGTGCTAAACTGCCTGTGGCTTACCACATTGGGTAATCAACTTGGAAGCCTGTTGTGAAGAGTTGTTTGGGCTCTTCCAGAGCATGAGTTCACCCAGAAATCACAGAATCTTCTTGCTTCACTTCCTGTCAATCTGAGATCAGTAAGTCGAAACTAAGCATTGGGGATTTTTCTTTGAAGCGTTCTTCAAGCCACTATGAAAACAGAGACAATAAATCCTATTTTTTCCACCATTTC